>CAUYQG010059004.1:0-12290 GCA_963574415.1 Tarsius wallacei | reverse complement strand
TAATGCCTCTGCGGTGTCCGTGGACAAGTTCCGTGTGGGGGAGCAGGCCCCCTGGGAGAGATCTGGAGTCTTTCTGTGTCCTCTTCTGCGGAGGTCTCACAGACCACGCTGCCCGGTCGCCATCTTGGCCCCTCCTCCCTCTCCCGTGATTTTCAATGTGGAGAGCTCCATTTAGGTTTGGGTTTCTTCTTCTGAGGCTTGGGTTTCTTCTTCTGAGCTGTAATCTGAGATGGCTGTTACTTAGTTCCCAGGGGAGTGGCTTTGTCTTCTGTTTAGTGAAGTTTCCTTGGGAACCGAGGTGGAGCCTGCTTGTAGGTGGGCAGGGCTACGCAAGTCTCTGCCTGGAGGAATGGGCAAAGTGATAGTTTCACCCTCGCAGATCCTTCCTCTCCACTCTTTGAGTCCAAGGCGCACCGCTGGTGCTCTATCGTGGGTTAGAGCTCTGCTCCCATGCTCCGGCAAAAGTGGCCCTGGACTGTTCCCAGTGTATTTCAGTCAGAGATAGAATCAGCTTCTCTGATGGGCAGGTGGCCAGAGCCTCCCCAGGTGATTGGGGGCTGGGTCTGGGTATGTTGTAACCAGGGAGGGAGCTGAGACCTGAGATTTCCTACCAGCGGGGGAGTAACCAGGGATGCAATAGCTGGCCCTGCGTGGGACCGAGGGTCCCTGGGCCTCACACTGATGCGTCGGGCTGTGGATGAGTGTGTGGGGGAAGGGAAGCAAGAGTCTTTTTGGGGAACTCACATTCGGAGAATCTCACAGTTCCACCTGTGTCGTCGCCATCTTGACCCGGAAGCCAGAAGCACTAGTTTTATCACCTGAATAGTAAATCCCACCATCCCATTTTGGGCATAATTTATTAGGCATTTGCTATGTGGCAAACACTGAATTAGGTACTTTATATACGTTACCTCATATACATAATATTTTATATCTTAACTCTACTTAGAAGTTAGGAATATGAAGCTCAGAAAAGTATAAAATTTGCTTAAGATCATATAGCTAATAATTAACAGGGCAAAAGTTCTAATAGATTCCAGTCTGACTCATTCAAAAAACATTTTTCATGCTAATTTAAAAACTAATTAAAAAATCATTGAAGATGGTATTTAACATCATGCCATTTGGACTTAAACATGAAGGGGCAGAAATATAAATTCCTCTCCTCATTCATCCTTTCAACTTATTTTACATATAAACTAAATGTTGACTCTTAATGCTCATAGCAAATTCTTTGATGAACATTAGAGTTGTGCCCAGATTATGGGGACAATTATATGTTTTGTAGTAGGTCCTGAGTAAATCAGGTTGGGTACAGTATTTTTAAACCTCTAGTAGTGCTGTTAATAATTAGGTGAGTGACTACGTTCCACTTAATGATTTGCTGAAAATTGAACACACTTAACATTTCTTTAGCTTCATCCTGGAATTTTATGAAATCTGTGGAAATGTTGGCTTCAGACTTGGATTTATAATTCAATTGATCTTCTCCTTGAGTCTTGTAGAAATGCAAGAGCACCACAATTTTCTCCATGCTTTGATTAGTATCTGATCAGGTTATTAATTTTTTCTGTTTCTTTGCCATTTTAGAGTTCAGTTTATTGTGCCTGACCATATGACACAGAAATCTTAAGGCTCCAAACGTTTGGCAGCTTTGTACTTCATGAATTTAATTTTTTCTGAGCATGTTAAACTCAGATGAAAAGGAAAAGGAAAAATATATTTCACAAAATACATATGTATGTATATATAGAGTATTTGTACTTCTATAAATTTTGTAAAATTTGTGTTCTTATGTAGTTGTTTTTGACAGGATGCACCCAAGGTCTTCACCAGTAGAGATATTAGTCTGCTTCAAGAGAATAACTTGGTTTATTTACTGCTTCAGGTCTCTTGGCTGTGTAATTTTTCTTTCCTTTTCTGTTTTACTTTGGCTTCATGTAGGTCTTTCAAACTGTGCCATAACTTGGTTCACATCATTTTGACCTAACTTTATATGTCACAGATCAAATAACTAATTATACATTTTTATGCCTTGTATGAGCTTGCATGGCTGGTCCCCTGTCAACACTAGTTTTAAAATTAAATTTCTTTGGCATCTGTACCTCTAAAATTTATAGATTTTTGCCCCGAAGTTTGGCCATGGATTTTTCAACATCTGGGTTTTAATCCAGATTTTAATTTTTATTTGTTTTCCTAGTGAATTCCAGTGGTAAATTTACTACTTTCTCAGGGCAGCACTTTGGAAAAGGAGATATGAAGAAATTTTATACTCCTTGTTAATTATCAATGTAATATATATGTAATATTATACATATTATATTATCAGTGTTATATATATAAGCAATACAGTTATTTTGCTCCTTAGAAAGAATAAATTAGTGATTACACTTTACGTGTACCTGGGAGAATCATACCTTTACAGTAAAAGAGAGTATTTTTTTTCCTTTATTCAAGTCTAGTAATAAATTTTCCTCAGTCAGGCCATGAAAAAATCATTGTTGAAAGAGGATTAGAGTCCTCTTATATTGCTATAATATGTCAGCTTTTATTTTGTTATACCATTCTAGGAGAAAGGTGTTATTGATTGATTGGGACCCAAGGAGACTAAAAGCATATATATTCTATAAAATCATACGTTTAAATTCTTTTCCAGAAAATTGCTTGCATCCTGCTGCTAAGAATGTTCAAACCCATTCAAACGTGATCATTGCTGATATTGTGTGATAAGTCTAGATAATTAGAAAATAAAATGTGAGAAAACTCAAGTTTAGTTTAGTTCAGTCAATAATCCTTCAGTGTTTATCAAGTGGCAGACAATGTTGCAGAAAATATTGAGATGATCAAGAAAGTAATGTCACTCAGATGGCAGTGTAGTTAATACCAAGCTTCATCCCCTAAACAATACACCACACACACATACACACACACACACACACACACACACACACACACACATTCACAAAGTATCCCAGAGAAAGCACCAGAGTCTATAAAAGAATCTGCAGCAACACAGTGGGGGGGGGGAGAATATTTACCTAGAAAAAATTGCTGGTGAGATTGGCACATTTAAGACTCCAGCAGACGGCTATAAGCTAAGATCAAAGGTGAAGGCTACTGGTATCAATCAATTGATGGCAACCACTGTGGTCTCCAGTGATCTGCTATGTAGAGGATAGCAGCATCTTTTGCCACAGAGGTAGCCAATAGCCATTTCTATCAGGGAATTCCAGAAAGCATCACATTCCTCCTCCACTTGATAATTGTTCATTCTCTTAAGCTGATCTGGAAAAGGAGTTGCCACCTCTGCCAACACTTTGTGTGCTCCAGTCCCTAAGCCACAGCTTCTCCATGAGTGTTCACACTCCAGTTGTAAGTTACATGGTTGCACTGGGCCAACTGCCAGTCCACAACTCAGACAAGGGAGTCATTGCCATAGAGAGCTGTTTACAATATAAGACTAGAACCAAGCCCTTGCAGCATGTGCTCATGCTCTAGACACCAGTTCAGCCACTATAGAAAGCCAGACCCTGTTCCAACAGTGAACTTTCCCTAATGCATGTCCTAGCATTTTTAGCTACTTCAAAACCTGCTCCTCTATACATTCTATTACCAACATGGCAGTAGGGGTACTGAAACTTGGGTATCAGTGCCATTACCATCCTGGATCTCAGAACTGGAGTCACTTCACAGATGCCCGTTCTTCAAACCTCAGCTCTTCAGTTGGCTCAATAGGTGCCACTGATCAGACATCAATGCCACTCTCACTGTAAACAAATATACAAGCTCCAGTGCCAAGAGATATCCCCTCAGCCACAGCCTCTTCTATAGTAGGAAAAAAGATGGGGCAGACCCTAGCAGCCATTACCACTGAAGACACTGACAATGCTTGGTGATACTTCAGACATCCATAGCCCCAGCTACTGAAAACCTCTGAAATTTTCCATCAACACTGACCTCAGCTGAAAGAGATGCACAGAAACTACACAAAAAGAACTTGCACAAGTGCCAAAACCACTGCATCTGACACAGTAAATATTGTCATGCACTCTCATAAGGGAAGGGTTTTCCACAGAAAAATTAGCAAAGTCTGTAAGAGGTAACAGTTCCAAAAAATGTGCAGATATCAAAGTAAGACATAAACAAGGAAACATAACACCATTAAAAGTCACAATAATCTTTCAGTGATGGAACCCAAAGAAATAGAGATATACAACTTACCTGATAAAAAAGAAATGTTATATTAAAATTGTCAAAAATCAAAGACAGAATTCTGAAAGTAGCAAGAGAAAAGTTATATCACATATAAAGATGTGCTAATAAAGTGAGAGGACACATATAGAACATTCTAATTAACAACAACAGAACACACATTCCTCTCAAGCACACACAAAACATTTACTAGGATAGATTATATGTTAAGTCACAATACAAGTCTTAACAAATTTACAAAAACTGAAATCATATCAAGTATGTTTTTTAGCTATTATAATGTAAAACTAGAAATTTGTTTTACATAGAAGGAATATTGAAAAACACATAAATATCTAAAAATTAAACAACTTGCTTCTAAACAACCAGGGATCAAAGAAGAAATTAAAGAAAAAATGTAAAAAATATCTTCAGAGAAATAAAAATGAATAAGCGACATATCAAAATTAGTGAAATGCAGAAAAAAACAGTTCTAAGAGGAAAGTATAAAGCAATAAATGCCTACTTCAAACAAGAAGAAAGATTTCAAATAAATTACCTAATATTACATCTCAGGAAACTAGACAAAGAAAACAAAATAAGCCTAAAGTTAATAGAAAGAAGGAAATTAAGATCAGAAATATCAAGAACAGAGCAGAAATAAAGACAAGTAAAACAATACAAAGTACAAACAAAACTAAAAGTTTTTTTTTTTTTTTTGGAAAAGAAACAAAATTTACACACCTTTACCTAAACTAAGAAAAAAAAGAGAGAAGTCTCAATAAAAGAGAAGACATTACCATAAGAATGCAAATATCCATAGTAGACTAATACGAACAATCAAACACAACAAATCAGATAATGTAGAAGAAATAGATGCATTCCTAGACACAGACTAAATCCCTGTACCTACTAACACTGAATCAGGAAGAAATAGCAAGTCTTAACAGACTAACAATGAGTAAGAAGATTGAATCAGTAAATAAAAGTCTCTCATCAAAGAAATTGCCATATTCTACCAAACATTTGCAGAAGACCTAATATCAAACTATCTCAAATTCTTCCCAAAAATTAAAAAGTAAAAACTTCCATTTTTTAAAAAAATGAGACTAGTAGCACCCTGATACCAAAGCCAGACAAGGACACTACAAGAAAAGAAACATGAAGGCCATATCCCTGATGTACACAGAAGTAAAAAATCTTCAGCACAGCATTAGCAAATCAAGTCACTATCATATCAGAAGAATCCTTCACCATGATCAAGTGGGATTTATCCCTGGGATGTAAGGATGGTTTACCGTACACAAATCAATAAGTATGATACACCACATTAGCTGAATGAAAGACAAAAGCCATATGTTTATTATAATATATGCATAAAGACATTTGAAAAGATCTGCCATCCTTTTATAATAAAATTATCAACTAACATCCAGAATCTACAAGGAAGAAAAAAAACAAAAAACAATCCTATCAAAAAATGAGCAAAGGACATGAATAGACACTTCTCAAAAGAAGATATACAACCAGCCAACAGATATGTGAAAAAATGCTCAGCATTACTAATCATCAGAGAAGTGCAAATCAAAACCACAATGAAATATCACCTAACTCCAGTAAGGATGGCCAGAATCAATAAATCAAAAAACACTAGATACTGGCAAGGATGTGTTGAAAATGGACTGCTTCTATACTGTTGGTGGGAGTGTAAGTTATTTCAAGCTCTAAGGAAAGCAGTGTGGCAATTCCTAAAAGAACTAAAAATTGACCTTCCATACCATCCAGCAACATCTCTTCTGGGAATATACCTGAAGGAACATAAATTGTTGTACAAAAAAGAAACCTGCACACACATGTTTATGGCTGCATTATTCACAATAGCAAAAATATGTAACCAACCCTATAACCCATCAAAAGTAGACTGAATAAAGAAAATGTTGTATGTATATACCTGATGGAATATTATGCAACCATGAAGAAGAACAAAATCATGGAATTCACAGCAAATTGGATGGAGGTAGAGAGCATCATACTTAATGATCTTTCACAGAAACAAAGATCTGAATAATGAGTTTCTTCATTCATAAGTGGAACCCGAATTTAATCACAATGGCACAAGGGAGGGATGAACAGTCCATGGACACTGCCAGGGGAGGGAGGGAAGGAGGAAGCATGTAATATCACAAAAGGTCCTAAACCAAGGAGGGTCAGATGATGGTCCAAACTTCACCATCGCAAAACCTGCTTGTGTAACTAATCCTGACTTATACTCCACATATCTACAAAAAATAAAATAAAATAAAATATAATCAATGCATGCTTCCTCCCTGATCCCAATGTCTACTAATGATGAAATAGAGCATTAGTAAAATGGAGATAGATTATTTGTTTAAAAAAAGATATAGTTAAAAATATCACATCTCTGAAAAACTAAAGAATGTATTAATTTACTAATTATTTTTGCTGAATTACATTGTGCCACAGACACCAGAATAATGCATCTTTTATCTTAACAAATTTATTATCTCAAAGGAAATGTTAGGGAGGGTGTAATATGTCATTTTTTGGAGACATGCAAACCTCTGTGTGACTCGATTTTATTTATTGTTGTGTGACTGCCTTTATATCTGTAGGGTGGGGATAAAAAAGCCTGTCTGACAGATTATACTATAATAAAATGAGATTGCTATATAATAGTTTAATAAATGAAGCCTCCAAAATGTTTTTTCATTACTAATAATAACTAATGTTTTAGAGACCTGCAACCTCTAATTAAAGTAGTCCAGGAAATTATCATGACATAAGGCAGACCTCTTTAAAAATCCTTAAGAAATGGAAAATGTAAATCAACTTCTTGGACAGATTTTCAAAACATCCAGGGCACAGAATAATTGTTTAGAGCAGTAGTTCCTAAAGTGTGATCCCAATAATCTCATCAACATAATTTGAGAACTTGATTGAAATGCAAATTCTAGGATTCCAGATGAGACACTTTCTTAAAATAAAAAAAATTTGAGGAGTGGGGTGTCACCAATCTATGCTGTTACAAGGTATTTAGGTGTTTTTCATGCACACTAACATTTGAGAACCACCATCATAGAAACTGTTGGCGTCAGTACCTTATATCTCATTAGATATGTCATTTTTTTTTACCAATTTTTTAAAAAATGAACTCTTCTTTAATACACAGTCCATATGTAGGAGTATTTCCCAATTTAAATTGATATCTTCAAATCCATTTGTTTTCACAAAATTTTATTTTTCATTTATGAAAAACCAATTACTTCAGTCATCAAGAAAGGGGGAAGAAAAATTAGAAAAAGGTTGAAATAGTAAAGTTTTGTATAGACTAGGGCATATAACAGTAATGAAATGTTCTGGGAACTCTTCTGTCTGTCTTGAAGGTAAGAATACTTTTTTGGTTCCTCCTGCTCACAATATTCTTGTTGTTATTACCTTTTCCATAAGCTGACTTTAAAAATATCTTGAATCAACATTTTTGAGAAGTAATATATATTCTGTTCAAATGCTTGTTTTCATTTGGCATGGAAAATAAAAAAGGTGTATAAATCCATTAGAATGGAGATTGCTTGAGGATTTGAACCTATTCCACTCAACATCCATAGTATCTACCAATGTTCCTGGTCCTATAACTACAATACTACAAAGGCAAAGTGATCCATGCTATAAATGAAATAAAGATAAAAGTAATCTAGGATTCCTTAAGTGAGAAAGAATATGTTCAGCTGGAAGACTAAAAAGAGAAGGTGTGGGGAATTCCAGGCAGAGTAAATAACATTTTCTAATACACAGAGACAGGAAGTGCAGGATGAGTATGAGAGTATCAAATTGTTTCATGTTGCAGAACAAAGGACATTTTTAGAAAATACCAACAATGAAAAATTTTTGACGCCTGACCATCAAAAATTAATGGTCTTGGAGTTTGAAACTTATTCCTTGTGTAGTAACGAGCCAGTTTAGGTATTTGGAAAAGGAAGTGAATGTTTAGAGCTGTACTTGAAAAAGATGAATCTGCCAAGTGCAAACTAGACTGAGAGGAAGCTGATGAATGTGTGAGAGAGAAGGCAACTTGGGTATGAGAGAATTAGGAAAACCCAATTAATAAACCTTAGTGTATCTGATGAGGCATGAGAACAAAAGAATGATAGAAAATGTCACATAGATATTAAGCCTGAGTCATTAGGAGATTCGTGATTTAAAGGAGGAGTTTCAGAAAACAGAACCAAGGAGGTTTATATTTTACACTTCAGAACTTAATATTCTTACAGACCATATGAGGGGGGACCCCTCCAAAGAAACCTGAATTATGTTTTGGAGGGTGTGCCCCTTGTAGTATAGGCTTCTCTCACTAGGTAAGTATTTTAGGAACCCATTGGCATCAGTGTACCAGCTAGTGTTGTTGTGAGAGGCTGCATTTGGTTTTGGTTTTTTTATTTTTTATTTTTGGAGATTCTTTCAACTCATTATGGGTGATTTATGGGTGATTTGTGCTGAGTGTTCAGCAGTTTTTGACCAAAAATCACATGACTCCCCTACCCTACCCTCCCTATTCACCTGATCTCACCCAAGTGACTTTTTTTGTTTGTTTTCTTGGATGAAAAAAGTCCTCAAAGGGAAACGTTTTGCTGATGTGGGAGAAGTAAAACAAAAAAACCACAGAAGCACTAAAAGAGATCAAAATCGACAAGTTCAAAAACTGTCTCGACAGGTGTGTTGAATCAAATGGAGAATATTTTAAAGGTAACTGATGTCTAAACATGTAAGCATAAATACACAAAAAATCCTGGATTTTTTTGGATGCCTCATACAAACGAAGACATGTTAAGTAAATGGATATTCAGTACTGGAGTTCAGTAAGGAAGTCAGGTTAAACATATATATTTGAAAGATATATGTTTTAGAATGACTCTTTTCATAATGATTGATATGATTTTCCAGAAGAAAGTGTAGAGAAAGATCTCATAAAAGTCAAAGACATAGATTTGGAGAATATCTAGATAGTATAAAAGTAGAAGAAACAAAGAATAGAAATATCTAGAAGTGTCAAGCAGATATAAAAGAGGATGAGGAATGAGGAATCTACAATTTGATGAACATGAAGTCATTGGCGAGTATTAAGGAAGCAGTATGATAAAAATAAGATTGGAAACAAAAAATATATGATATTGAACATAGAATGAAAAGTGAAGGAATAACAGCAGACATGAGAATTTGTCATTCAAGACTTTTGATGCATTGGGCTGAAAGTGAAAGGAATGCAATTAAGGAGTACCAACCATATATTTTTAGATATTTGTAGATTCAGTGTAAAGATACAGTGGAGAGAATGAAACTAAAGGTGGAAGAGGGAGAGGGGCGTGACTTAAAAAGCAAGACCACGGAGCCTCTGAGTGTAGATATGATCAAGGCCGTAAATGTAAGGCCTAGATTTGGATAGGAAAAGGGTATGTATTTCTGTGTGAAGACAGAAGAATTTGAAGTTAAGAAAAAAATCAAAAAAGCTCACTCATGAGCTTTATAGATGACCTTAGTCTTAGATATTCTTTAAAAAATATTTTTGGCTAGTTGGGGGGAAGAGTTATATAAATCCAAGTTTGTTTTCCATCTATTTGAACTGGATTCTTGCCAGATCTGGCTGAATTCTAAAGATTTGGTTCAAACTTGACCTGGAATTTGAATTCTCTACAATTTTTAAGAGGAAAATAATATCTTGTCAAAAGACTAATGTAGTAAAAAATGAACTGATATGCACAGAGGTGTACATGGAATTTTCTAATGAAATTCTATTTCTGGTGGTTTGCTAGAAAATGTATCATTATGATTAGTCTTAATAGGATTACATAACATGTTGTTCCTTGGTAAATTTTCTTTTTTCTTTTCTTTTTTTTTTTTTTTGAGTTGGAGTCTCACTCTGTCGCCCAGACTGGAGTGCAGTGGCCACTCCCGGTCACTGCAGCCTCAACCTGCTGGGCTCCAGTGATCCTTCCGCCTCAGCCTTCCAAGTAGCTGGAACTACAGGTGCGCGTTACCACGCCCGGCTAATGGGATTTATTTTTTTTCTTGTGAAACATGGACATATGTCTTTTGTCAAATCTCCCTTTATTTAGGAGTTTGATATTGAGTATAATTGTCTTTAAAAAAAAATCCAACAGTGACATATTTGTCAACATAACCTCAAACTTATTTTAATAATACTTTCATTGGTTTGAAAAATACTATTTTTGAAGCTCTTTAATATAATTTTGACATAAGAATCCCAGCTAGACAACAGTATTGAGGCTCTGAGGAATAGACTAGAAAGTATATGATGAATCAAAGATTCTGGTTGCTCTCACAGTCATCCTACTGAAAGCTGCAGGATTCCTTTGATAATTAATTATCATTTAATACTCAAGGCAACAAATTATGAGATACTGTCAATCATTCACTCATTATCAAGAGAGTCTGGAAACATTTGTTTCCTTGCTGTTATTCTCTAATGAGAGAGTTATTTTTATATCTGCCTTATGTCTTCGAGTTGATCACTAAATCCTTGCTCTTCCTATCTCTTAGTAGAATGTAGTTGTAGATGTATTAACAGAATAGTATTCTGTATTGAGTTTTTAGGAGTAAATGAGGAATATTTCTCAAAATTTTGCTTACTATCTTTGGTTAGGATATATCTCTATAAGCCTTTTTGAAACTCTTAACAATACCTATTATACATTTTTATCTTTGAGTATTAGAATAATGAAAGTATAATTTTAGTTTTGCTTAAAATGGAAAGTAGATAGTAAAAGTATGAGTATAATAGCTTGCTACGGATGGCTAGTGTATAAAGAAACCTTATGATTTGTTCAGCTTAATCTCCTTTTCCAGATGATTATATGAGTTAGATAATTTAAATGATTTATATAAGGCATCTGTGTCATGTTCACTTTGAATATTCCTTTAGGGTTGTACAATGCACAATCTATAAAACTGTATTCAATAATTTTATCATTAGGCATTCAAGAGACTTTGGCAATTTTGTATCCAAGTTTTCATATTGAGTTTCTTAGTTTAGTTTGGAAAAAATAAAACTTAAGAAACATTGGCATATAGATGAAATTCAAGCCAGGGGATCAGGATAATTTTGCATGGGAGACAATGTACATAGGGAAGAGGCATTGCTGAGGATGGTCTTTGGGTGCTTCAACAATTACAGGGCTGGTAGAGGAGAAGGATATTAAAAAGTAATGGGAAGTAGCCTAGCAGTCGAGCATGTGGCTGTAGAGTCTCTGCAGTAAAAGCATGTACATAGGGAAGAGGCAACAAACATTGTCAAATGCTGCTTAGAGGCCAAGATAAAAGAGTTTGTTGAAAGCTGACTTTCATAAAAGTTGATCACTGGCAGCTTAAGCAGTTTCACAGGAGTCAAGGGCATGATAATATGTCAGGCTATCTTTCTTTATAATTAAACCAAATTAACATAATTTGCTTCAAGTCTTAGCCACCACATGGAAATACAATAGCCAAAGAAATAAAATAATAGTTTACTTGATTAATGGAGTACCTATTATAATTCATTTAGGGTAGGAGCTATACCTTACACCTCTTAAAAACCTTTTGACTTAGAAGAGAGCTTTACAAATGGGGGGAGATGTAAAAAAAAAAACAAAAAACAAAAACAAAAAACAAAACAAAACAAAACAAAACAAAAAAACCCACCAGAATTTACGTATAAAAATGTGTATTTATTCTTACATGTTTAAGTTTCAGTCACCTTTAAAGTACTATCCGTTTGATGCAATTTACCTATTGAGATGCTTTTCTCACTGCTCAGAGCAGTTTTTGAACTCATCAATATTGATGCCTTTTAGTGCTTCTGCCATTTTTTTGTTTCAACTCTTCCACATCAGCAAAATGTTTCCCTTTGAGGACTTTTTTTCATTCAGGGAAACAAAAAAAAGACACAAGTGAGATCTGGTAAATGGGGAAGTAGGGCACGGTGGTCATGCCATTTTTGGTCAAAAATTGCTGGATACTCAGCACAGTGTGGACAGGTTGTTTGTGTAAATCAGTTATAATGAAACGGACAAATGTGTTGAAAGTATCTC
>CAUYQG010059002.1:0-21732 GCA_963574415.1 Tarsius wallacei | reverse complement strand
TATTTCCATTCTCAAAACCCCAAAAGTCACTGGATACATAGGGGCCTTTTTCTACTGGGCCTAGAGCCATTCGATTTCAGGAATAA
Organism: Tarsius wallacei; assembly: GCA_963574415.1. Lineage (NCBI taxonomy): Eukaryota > Metazoa > Chordata > Mammalia > Primates > Tarsiidae > Tarsius > Tarsius wallacei. The sequence goes on along the minus strand of CAUYQG010059002.1, from coordinate 21,646 downwards.
ATGAATCTCCTGGAGATTCTTTCCTTCCTTAGTCCCCTGATACTTCCTGGAATCAGTCCCCAGAACATTTCTGAACTGCCTTTACTGTTATTATGAGCACCTAACCCCCTGCCCAGCTCAAGATCTGTCTGATGGGAATGGCCATCCGTACCCACAACCCTGTAGGCCCCGTCTTCCTGGACTCTACCACTGTCTTCCTCCCTCTATTCACTTTCCAGCAACTCCCTTTCAATGCCATTTAGTGAACCATATGAAATCACTGTGTCTGAAAGTCATCGTGGCAGAACACTGGGAATTTCATGGGGTCCAACTTAATCATTTTGTCAGCTGATGGCACCATCTCCGAAGTTTTCTTCTGTTCTCCTGTTTAGAATCACGCACATGCCCACTTCTCCACCCCCACTGAGCTCTCTTCCCAAGAAGTAATGTTCCAAATATTATTTATCTCAATAAACATCAGAACAAGTCTTTGAGTCTCCATAACCTACCTAATTATAGTTCATACCTGCCTGTCACCTTCTCAGCCAAATAATAAACATTCTCAAATCCAAACAGGGTATTTTCATGCCTCATTGTGGTCTCAGAGACCACGGTGCAAATGATGCTATTTCTTCATTTAGAGGTTTAGATACAAGAAAGGCAAAAACAGATATGCTGGTACTAACTTAGAGCAAAATCAGCATTGATATTGTCAAATTAAATAGTTCAATGTCGCCTCTTATGAATTTTTAAATATAAAATAGTTTTTGCATAGAAAAAATGTGTTTCTGTGTGTGTTTTGTTTGTCTGCTTTTTGCGTAGGGGATAGATGAAATAAGTATCACATCAAGAGTGCATAGAAAATAACTGATTTAGGCAGGTTACCCAGGATCCCAAAAGAGCATCTCAAAGGCAGTGTCCTTGTTCTTACCCCAGCACAGGAAGACGGGAGTGGACGGGTACTCTTGCCAATAATAGCACTGAGAATAACTACTGGCTGCTGTCCCGAGGAGGCACTTTTCTGGTCAATTCTGCACAGTCGAGAGTTCTGAGGTGTAAACAGAAGGGAGGATGTGGTGTCTGGAAACACTGTGAAGTCTCTTCTCAATTGTCCAAAGGAGATTTTTAGGAAGAGACCTGGACTTGCGAGGCATCCAGCTTTGCCACACACTGATTGGGTGGCCTGGGATATGTCCATTTGCCCCTCAGTTTCTACATCTGAAATTTGGGTGGATAATATAGTTGTCACAGGGATGTTATGATATTGAGATGGGATAATCTGTGAAGTGTTTGGTCCAGAGCCTAACACACATAGGCCCTTAAAGATTTGTTGAATCAAAATTCAATCAGAATAACTCTTGTCTCTATTCCTTGAAACAGCTGAAACACGGGAAATTTCTGAATCCGCATTGTTGGAAATAAAAACATTTCATAGTATAAGAGATCCTGTGATCTAATAAGGAAAGCCTATTGTAAAATGTCATCTCCGTACTCCTATAGTGATAGGGAATTAGGGGAGATTACGAAGAGTCTGAGAGCCAAAAAAAAAAAAAAAAAGAAAAAGAAAGAAAGAAAGAAAGAAAGAAAAAGGCAGGAATGGGAACTATTCACAAGGAAACCAAGTGCAACAAACCCCACAGAACTATTTTATCATAGCAACTATAGAAAGCAGAAAACTCATCAACACCTAGGTTACCAAGTTCACCACATAGCAAATACCAAGAAGGTATAATTCTGACTGGGTATGCACCAAAATGCAATATTTTTAAATTGCCTACATCATACTTTGCCTTTTTTTTTGTACTCCCACCCACAGTTAGTGAGTCCCAGTTATTCCAACACATAGTGGAGGGTAAAAGCTTAGTCTGAGCCAGTATTTTAACCAGTTCATTTAGGAAGGGTTCAGACTCTTTGCAGAGTTGACATCCTCACAGATGGCTTCCCTCTTCCTCTGTGCTTCGTCTTCCTCTTCCGCTCCCCATTCTGTGGGAATGAGAAGTGGCTTTTACAGCCACCTCATGGCACTGAGGGAACCAGGATATAGGAATTCCTGGGCGCTCTTGTTGTGTCCTCTGGGTCCTGTGGGCCTGTCTTGTTCCACTGAATACTGCATGCCTTGTAGGCATTCATAGCTTTTTTTTTTTTTTGGTCTGGAGTGGTGTAGCTTGTGATCTGTTCCTTAGCTAGTGCCTGGTGATGTCTCTGGATGACTCTGTCTTACATGGGCTTTTGTTGGGGACCTTGGGAATGGAGGAATGACACAGTAGTGAGTTTCTGAGTTTTATTTTTGTTTCACAGATTCCAAAGTAGATTCTGGAAAAGCTGGCAATCCAGAAACACTGACGTGGGAGGACAAGACCCTGAGAAAAGTCCACTGTCTCTAGCTAAAGAACGAAGAAAGGAGCAGACTAGCAAAGTCAAAAGATGAAAAAAGATGCTCAACGCAAACAGCGATTTAAAAGAAGTGGGAGTGGCCATATTAAGATTCGATAATGTAGATTTCCGAGTACAGAAAATTACGAGGGACAAGGAGATAATAGGGTCAGTCTACCAAAAAGGCATAAAAATTCCACCTGCGAATGCGCCAAACAATACTGCTGCAAACGGTGTGAAGCAGAAATAGGCAAATCCAGAAGCACAGTTGGGACTTAACACCCTCTCTCAATAACTGAGAGGATAACCAGATAGAAAGCCAGCACAGGTATGGGAGAAAGACGCTATCAGACAACAGAATCTATTCAGCATTTGTAGAACCCTCCACCCAACAATGGCAATATGTACATTTTGAAAGCACTCACAGAAAATACACCAAGGTAGACCACCTCCTGGGCCTAAGAACAACTTTCATACTTTTAAAATAATTGAAATCATACTCACTGTGCACTCTGACCACAATGTCCTCGAATTGGAAACTGATTGTAAAAAGTTAGCAGAAAAATCCTCAAAAACTCAGAAAGGAAATATTACCCTCCCCAATAACGTCTAGGTCAAAGAGAAAGTCTTGAGGGAAATAAAAAAATATGTTGAACTGAATAAAAACACAACATGCCAAAATGTGTGGGACACATACAAATCAATGCTGAGGGGAAAGTTTGTAGCACAAAATCCACACATTAAAAAAGTGGAAAAGCCTCAAATCAGTAATCTAAGTTCTTATCTCAAAAAACTAAAAAAAGAAAGATGAGCCAGATAAACCCAAAGCAAGCAGAAGGAAGGAAACAAGAGAGATAAAGGCTGAAATCAATTAAGTTGAAAACAGAAACAACAGAGAACATCAAGGAAACAAATAGCTGGTGCTTAAAAAGATCTGTGAAATGGAAAAACCTCTAGCGAAACTGACAAAGAAAAGAGAGAAGACACAAATTATCAATATCAAAAATGAAACAGAGGATATCACTACAGACCTTGTAGATACCGAAAGGATAGTAAGGGAATACTTCAAACAACTCTATGCACACATTTAGCAACTTAGAAGAAATGGATCAATTCCTCAAAACACACAAACTACCCCAACTTACAACTATTAAGGAAATAGACTTCCAAATTTAACAACTCTACCTCCACCACCCAAAATTTCTAGCCACAGATGGTTACACTGGTGAATTTTACCAAATGTTAAGAAAAAGATTTAAACAAATTCTGCACTATTTCTCACAGAAAATAAAAGAAGTAGAAAGACTTTTCTATTCATTTTATGAAGATAGTGCTACCTTGATACCAAACCAGACATAGGCATTACAAAAAAAAAAAAAAAAAAAAGAAAGAAAACAATAGATCAGCAATTCTCATAAATATAGACATGAAAACTCTAGCAAAATGTTATTATATAAAATCCACAATATATAAAAATAATTTTTCAACACGACAAGTGGAAATCATTCCAAGGATACTCATTTCCTTCATCTATGTAGGAAATCTTAAGGAATCCACAGAAAAACAACGTTGCAGGTTACAACATCAACATACAAAAATCAATTGTATTTTATTATGCTGGCATAGAACATGTGAACATCAAAATAAAAAGCAATGACAATACCAAATGCTGACGAGATTGCAAAGAAACTGGATCTCTCAGACGTTTCTGCTATAACGTAAAATGATACAGTCCCTCTAGAAGTCCCTTCCAGTGGGGGACTGCACATTATATTTAACTTGCATCACACAGGTGACAAATTCTTTATGAATATTTTGAAAATAGTTAAACCAAAGATTAGTGCCTCAATGCCTGGATATGGGACAAAAGTTTGTTAAGTAGTTGCATTGTTTTCTGTTGGTGGGAACTTAATACGAATCATCCAGTCATTTAACAAATATATATTCAAGTTTTCCTATGTTCCAGGCATAGCTCCAGGTGCTGAAATTAAGTAGTGAGTAAATGCATCCTAAGGTTTTTCAGAAAGGCGAAAGGTTAATATTCACAAAGAACGCATAAACATTTGGAGCAGCTGGGCTCAGCCTTGGGATATGCATTAATGTATAATTCTGAATACTCTACTCTGTTTGCACTGTCATCACACCACCCAAGCATCCCCTTGGCCATAAGAGAAGGGCTGTGGCAGAAGCAGACGTGTTTGATAGTAATCTGCTGCTATTCTGGCTAGCCTTTATTTTCCATGGCTTCCTCTCTGGTTATTTGGGCTGGAGATGAGCTCTCTCCCCCAGACCCTCTGTTCTTATTGGTCAGTTGGCATTTCAAAGACAAAAATTCATGACTTTCCAAACCACTGAAGAGACACAGGTCTTAGCTATTTGCCGGAAATAGAAAGGAAACAGCTTTCTAGGCTGAGGGTAGAGAATCTGCTCAGCTCTCACCCTGGGAAGGGAGTCTTTGGCCATGTGGTATTGCGTGGCTTTCAGGACCTAGGGATGTATGATTGTTTAATTTTCTAAAATATGTTTCACCATGATATAATTCTTCCACTATTGAATAGTCTTAGCATAAACATACTCATCACCTATGTGTTCTTAGTGATTATATTTTCTTTTACTTCCTTGGAATATTGCTTTTCTTCAGTTTGCTATGGGTATTTTGGCATTACAAAGCACTTTTTGGGTGTATGTGCCTGATAAATAATAAAGACCAGGGGAAAGGAAGGAAATAAGTAATGGTATCAAGTGCACTGAAAGGAAATGGGGACATTTTTCTAGTCCAAAGACTTGTTTTATAACCAGTGAAGATTGGTATTATCATCTTCATTGTTTAGGTTCAGAAAGGTTAGGCAACTTGTTCAAAATTTCACAGGTAGACACAGCAGAAACAAATTCACATCTACCTTTAAGAGGGGAGGTAGGGTCCTATACTGGGGGGATGTCACACACCGTCCTAAGGGACCCTGTGTGAGATCCATGCTCTCTGGAGTCTTCTGTGTTTGAAAACCTCTGGTACCAAGATGTCACCTAAGAAAGCTTGTCAGCATCAACTCCAGAGGATGGCAGCTCTAGACATTCACCCTCCAGTTGTGGTCATCCAGTGATGTCATTGTCACACATACAACAGAGCATTGTTTTCCAGAGAAGAGGAAATCAGGACCTTGGAGGTCTTTGCCCACAAACATTTGCCAGAAAATTCTAACATGCTAAGAAGCAAAGCATAGCTTCTAGGGCAAGAATTCTTTAAACTCTTGGTCTCAAGCTCTCTTGAAAGTCTTAAAAATTATTGATGATCCAAAAAGCTTTAATTTATATGCTTTACACTATTGATATTTAATATATTTAAAATTTAAACTGAGATATTTAAAAATCATTAGTTCATTTAAAATAACAATAAGTCCAATACATGTTTACATAAAAAATGTATTTTTATGAACAATGAATATCCTTTTTAAAACAAAAATATTGAGCAAAAAGAATGGCATTGTCCTATGTTTTTTGCAATGTCTGGCTTAATGGAGTACAGTTAGAGTCTCATATCTGCTTCTGTATTTAGTCTTGTGATATGTTGTTTGGTTGAAGCAAATAAGGAAAATCTAGGCTTACACAGATATTTAGTTGGAAAAGGGGGTGTTATCTTATTAGCATTTACAGATAATTGTGCATAAGTATGCTTTGATTCTACTTGACAAGTGTCAGTTTTTTAAGGTTAGTTGCAATTTAGAAGTAGAAACCATACTAATTAATTTTTTCTACTCAATTACAGTAAAAATCTATTGGTCTATCTTACCCTTTGAATAGATCTGTCATCCATGTATGACTTTATAAATGTATGCATTGATGATTTGGAAAAATATTGGTTCACTGAGCTATGATGATACATAAAATGCCAAAAAAATGACCACAACAAGCAACCACAACACAACACACAACTACAACATATTAAAAATTAATTGACTAATAGAACTACCAGTCTCAACAGAAAAGCCCTTATCTATTTGTGAGCTATAAATCACATGGTGGTAAGTACAAGTGTTCCAATATTCTGATTTTTGCTTAAAATTTTAACTGTTGTCACTGGGAACAAATGTTGTCAGTAGTATTCTTTGAAATGACACGTTCATTCTACATATTTTTGAGAAAATGTCTACCAAATGCCCAGCCTGAATAACTACAGTTTGTCTGAATAACTACAGTTTGTCTACTAAATGTTCCTTCAAGCAAACTCAGTCTTCCTGAAAAAGTGGCTAGGTGGCTAGTTTAGCTGGCAACTCACATAATGGCACAAGTGCTATCTATTCCTTGAAATCATCTTGCTTTGATAAGCAACAGGAGTGATTTTTGCAAACTTTGCATTCTTTCCAAGGCATACTAAAAAGAAATGTCCTTGAGAGTTCAAAATTAATAAAATTAATTTTATTAATTTTACTAACTTAAGGAGGATATTTTTAGATAAAACTTTATTTTTCCTTCAAGAGTAAATGTGTGGAAACAAAGAATAGAATAGAATGACCTTTAGTGCAGTTGGGTGTCACTGTCTTTATTGGTGCTAAGAGGCCAGCATTTTTATCTGCTGTACCTTTTGCAGTCACATTTTAGTATTTTTATAAAAAATAGGGTTGGCCTTGAGGATCTGGGGACCCTGAGATATTTAACTAGAAAGAGAGCAGTATCTTATTAGCCTCTTCAGATAATTGTGAATAGCATGCTTTGATTTTACACCAACTCTCAGCAAGTGTCATTTTTTTTAGGTTAGTTGCAGTGTGGAAATGGAAACCACATTAATTAACCTTTTGGGAGGGTCCTGGGGACTCTTGGAGGCCTGAAGAATGACTAGTCCAAGTCAAAAGAAGACCAGAATATTGGATGGGCATTAGAAAAATTCCATCTTCATCTTTCACGTCTGCATCAATCAATTAACAATAGATAATGAATGTCCATGAGCTCAGCTGAATGCCAGAGAGAGCCTGACGGGCAGGTGCTTTCACCTTCTTAGAGCTACACTGTTCAGTTGGGAAAACATGGCAATAAAAATAATCAGCAAATTGTAAGGCACAGACTATGAAGACCACATAGTTCCTGCATTCTCTTTTGAAATTCCATTTTTTTTTTTTTTGCTTGTGGTCAGCATCACACAATGTACTAATTTGCTTCACTTCCTTGTGTTCCTTGGTGTCAGCATTGTCTTTTTTTTTTTTTTTTGAGTTGGAGTCTCACTCTGTCACCCAGATTGGAGTGCAGTGGCCGCTGCCGGCCACCGCAGCCTCGACCTGCTGGGCTCCGGCGATCCTTCCGCCTCAGCCTTCCAAGTAACTGGAACTACAGGTGCATGCTACCACACCCGGCTAATTTTTTGATTTATTGTAGAGATGAGGTCTCGGCAAGTTGCCCAGGCGGGTCTCGAACCCACGGGCTCAGGCAATCCACTCACCTCAGCCTCCCAAAGTGCAGGATGACAGGCTGAGCCACCGAGCCCAGCTAACATTGTCTTATTAATGAGATCCTTTCTGATCTTGGCTCATATTTTTTAGCCTGCTCAGAATCTCTGAAATTGCAGTGCTGCAATTGGAATCCCTTAGTACCTACCGACCTTAGCAACAGAGTTGACAAACTCAAGTTCAGGATGTTATGAGCCCTGTCCTGCTTATGCAGGAAAATCTACCATGTCCCCGTGGGCACCAGCAACCTGAAATAAGATACCAGAACTCTCAGACATCAGTTTTATTTTTGTTGACATCAAATGACGAAGTGATATTTCTAAGACTTTGATTTCTTTTTTTTTGAGATTAGAGCTTATACCTATTTGCATGGTTTTATCACACTATAAATTTATATAGTATAAAGTAGTGAGCAAAAACAGGGGCCTCCTATCCAACAGCCTTGAGACCTGACTTCAGCTTCACTTATATCAGCTGTGAACATGTGGTCAAATCACTTCACCTGTATGAGCTCTGATTTTATTAATTGGTGAGTGGGGAGAGTTTATTTAACTTCTAAATTTGTTAGATTATCAATTGATGTAATTCACATAAAGCACTATGACTATCATGGTAGAGATTTTTCTGGCCCAGGTACTATTTATTTTTAATTGTTTTGATGGCAAGAGCCATCTACTCACCCTTTTTTAGATTCTGTGCTTAAATATGGACTCCAGCACTAATAGGACCTCCAACAACTATTTGCTGAGTATCTGCTTATACCCAGACCTGTGCTGGGCATTTTTTTGGGAGTCAAACAAAATAAACACAAATCCCCGATCTTAAGAAGTAAATAATCTAGCAGGAGACACAGGATTTGTAGACAGATGCCATGTAACAATTCACAGAGTCTTAAAAATTGGAGAACTTTAAAGTTCGCCAATTACAACCTCTAGCCAATAATAAAGTAATTTATTATGAAAGATAGCTGAAGAAGAGACCAGCAACAAACTGGATGACCATCACTACCAACGTGCCAATAATAACTCAGAATAATAATGCTGGTTGAACCCTTATGTGTCAGGCATTTTTCCGTGGTGTTTAACGTCTTATGTATTTAATCCTCCTGTCACTTCTTTGAAGTAGATATTATTTATGCCACTATTTTTTAGCTAGTGAAACAGAGAAGTTTAATAAGTGATGAACACATATTTTTAAACAGAATGATATCAAGCAATACTTTACACTACTCTTTTTGTTTTTGAGTTGGAGTCTCACTCTGTCGCCCAGGCTAGAGTGCAATGGCAGGCTTACGGCCACCCCAGGGTTGACCTGCTGGGCTCTGGTGATCCTTCCACCTCAGCCTTCCAAGTACCCGGAACTACAGGCAAATGCTACCATGCCTGGCTAATTTTTGTAGAGATGAGTTCTTGCACCAAGTTGCCCGGACTGGTTGTGAACCTGTGGGCTCAGGCAGTCCACTCGCCTCGGCCTCCCACAGGGCTGAGAGTACAGGCTGAGTCCCCGAGCCCAGACTATGCTACTCTTAACATTAAAAAAAAAAATCATTTGTACTGAAATTCAACCTATCTATGCTTATGGATTCATGTTAACTTCCTGTTTGGTCTCGCTTACTATTATTATTATTTTCTTAAAGAGACGAGGTCTCGCCATGTTGCCCAATCTAGTCTCAAACCCCTGGGCTCAGGTAATCCTCATCTCTGCCTCCCAAAGTTCTGGGATTACAGGCGTGAGCCACCGCACCTGGCCGGTCTTGTTTACTTCTAATATAATTTTTAATATACATTTTATTTGTAATTTAATTATAATCTAACTGGAGATTCTAGTGAGGTTGCATTGGTTTCCTTCAAATCCTTCATCTTCCTCTTAATTGACCTTACAACTTTCAGTGTTGTGATGGTGTCTCTGATGTTTCAATTTCAAGTAAAAAGTTTACATCCACAAACATATTGAGTATTGGTACATGCACATTCAAAGTCTTAAGAATTATGTTTACTCCTCTCCTAACCTTTGCTCCTGAGAAATACCTCACCCTTCATCTAATGCAATGAGAACCTCCTTTATTCTCCGCAGAGGAACATTTTATACTTTAGGTATTTTTTTCCTGTTCAAATTTCAACTTTGATTTGGCTTGAGTGGGTTTATGAGTCTCCTGACGCAAGCCCTGGTACTCAGAGGTGGAGAGATCGGTGAGGTGGGAAAAGCACAACCACATGAATGCTTTGGAAAAAAACGCATCAAATTCTAGGTAATTTTCATTGTTTCACTGTTGGTCGACACCATCCTAGAGCCAAGAAACTGAGCAAGTTGAAAACTTTAGATAAGGAAAGCCTGGCACCTGTACTAACAACACAAAAGCAGTCCAAACCAGTCTCTGGCCGATTCATTGCCGTGACATGTCCCTCTTCTGGGAGAGGCTGCTTTGCTGCTGAGTTCATTTTGTCATTTAGTCTTTAAGAGATGCCTTTAAAACAATTCTGATACTGAAAAAAGCAACACTAACAAACTTTATCTTTTAAAGGAAATAGAACTTCACGATATTTTCACGTTTTCACAAGCTTGAGAAAGGGAAGATTTTAAATAACTCAATAAAGAAAGGAGTGCTTTTTTTCCTTGGCACATTACGCACAAACATTTTAATAATAATCTCAGTACTCAGGCTAGCCTCTGGAATCATAATGCCAGTTCAGTGGCGTCCCTAATCTAGTAGGAATGATGTGGAGTGTGACCCTGAGAAGGGGGAACCACAGTGAGGCATTGGGGAAGAAAAGCTGGCCTTTATACTCCCCATATGTAACCCCAAACCTAAGAGGGCTTGTGTGTCATGTTTACCTGTTCCAAAGAAGTCACCTGGAGGTTTAGCAGGGGAAGATACTGGTTTATTAGAACTTACAGGAGGCACCGACTGTGGCAGGTCGGTGAAGAGTCCATACCGTGGGCCAGTACAGCAAGCAGTTTTATAATCAAAGCAAGTAAGTGAATTATTCAAATCCCTATATGGGGTTTGCAATTACATTAAGAATGATGAGTACATTATTTTCTGCTTTTCTTGGTCCTCTGCTTCCCATGACTCATTACTGGGAATGCATACCCTTCAGAGACCAGCCTTGATCAGAGGCCACTCCCTGAGGGAGGGGGCAGAAAGAAGACAGACAGAGAGGGAGATAGTTTGTGTTCAGACAACACCTCCCACCACGTGAAAGTGACAATTGTGTTGAGATGGTTTGAAACATTAGGGAAATTCCTTAATTTTTGACACCATTACAGGCACTGAAGAACAAAATAAGAAACTACCCTAAAACTTTGGTTTAGTTTCATAGCAGCAATGTTGACTTTATTTATGTAAACTTTTATCTCTAATATGTCTATTTCAGGTAGCAGAGTCACCATTCTACAGCATTATACGCAAGCTAGATGAACACTTTTATAATTTTTGACTACATTACTAAACTTCACATAGGATGATCACCTGTTCTAGATTTTCCAAAAATAATCCAGTTTCAAAATGTTGGTTCAGTTGTGCCGATAAATTGTTCAAGCTTCTCACTGGAGAAATTCCACAACCAGAGAAATTCTTGTAGTTCACAAAATCCTACACTAACACCTAACATCACTGAATTGTAGGGCTAGCTGGCATACTGAATCATGGGATCAGGAGAAGACAAGAGAGAAGGAACATCGTTTTTGCTTCTCCCCTTTGGTGCAAGACTGACCCTAAATAACTTTTGGAAGCAGGGACTGCTTGGGGTGTGTTCCTGGTGTTTAAAGTCGAGTCTGTGGGTGCCCTGACTCGGTCTCCTTTACTGATGGGTAAACCCACCTCCCCAACCCCAGCTGCTAATAAGCCCTTGCTATGAAGGGGTCACGACTGTGTCTTCCTCTTAATCGTTGCCCTTGGGTGGAAGCTGCCTAACCCTAAAATGCCTGGGAGGTTTTACCCTTCCATTGGGGGAGGCCCCTAACCAATGACTTACTGATACTGGGCACAAACGTCTGGGCTCCTGGCCAAGGGATGCCAAGTCTGTGATGCCATCCATGCTCCAAGTCTTCTCATGGGATCAGGCTGAGGGTGGATGTCTGTTGAAGCCACGCCGTTACCAGGTGCCTTCTCCTATACTCTCCTGCTTCGCACAGCTCCTTACGGGTTTCACGGGGAGCTGTCCCTCAGCAAGTCCCTTGCATTAGGATCGCCAGCTCAGGCACTGGACATCTTACCCAACCTACGCCTTTTACCTTCCACCCAGGTCCCTCCACTTACATCCAGCAGGCTCAAAGAGGAAAAGTAAACGGAGTGAGTTCATTCATTTTGCCACAAATGATGATATTCATGGTCTTATTGGAAGTACTTACATTTTTATTATTTTTATTTTTTGAGTTGGAGTCTCACTCTGTCGCCCAGGCTAGAGTGCAGTGGCACACTCACGGCCACTGTAGCCTCCATCTGCAGGGCTCAGGTGATCCTTCTGCCTCAGCTTCTAAGTAGCAGATGTGAGCCACCATACCCGGCTAATTTTTTTGATTTATTGTAGAGAGAAGGTCTCGCCAAGGTGCCCAGGCTGGTCTCGAATCCCTGAGCTCAGGCAGTCCTCTAGTCTCAGCCTTCCAAAGTGCTGGGATTACCGGTGTGAGCCACCGTGCCTGGCTGTAGAAGTACTTACATTTTAAAAAGAAAATGAAGAGCTTTATTAACTGAACTAGAATTTAACGCAGTGTTTGGGTGGATCTACATAGATAAATAAATCCTGATGGAGACATGGAAGACCAGTAATTCCTTCTGTTAAATAAAATTCGTAGGAGGCCATTGATTTGGACTGGACTCCTGAACTGGACCCAATGGAGTCATTCACGCTCAGTGAAACTCATTAACTTAAAAGTATACTCATGTAACAAACATCTGGGTTTCAGTTAGTTGCAGAGCTGAGCTTTAGTCAGCGAAGCACCCAGCTGTAACCAATTACGTTGTTCTTCTCGCCCCAGTTCCCTCTTTTCTGTCCAAAAATGCGCCTGATCCTGCAGCAGGCAGGAGCTCTTTGAACCGGTTCAGGTTCTGAGGGCAGCCTGACTGGCGACTCTTTTTTTCTCCTTAAAAAATCTAAGCTTGCTCGAGCTTCTTCCTTTTGAATACTTCAAATCAATATGATTTTACTTATTTTAGAGTTGTGGGGTACAAGTGAGGGTTTGCTACCTAAGTAGGTTGCATGCAGGTGAAGTTTGGCTTCTAGCTGGCCGTCTCTCCCCCTGAGAGTGGGCCAGGCACCCTGTGTGTTGCCACGTGTCGCCCTCTCCCTTCTCCCCGCCCTCCACTCCAGCAGTGCCTGCCAGTCTCACTTTTGTGTGCCTCGTGTTAGGAGTGAAAACATGCGGTATTCAGTTCTTTGTTTCTGTGATAGTTTACTCAGCAGGATGGTCTCCAACTGCATCCAAGTTGCTGCAAAGGTCGTGGTTTTGTTTTTCTTTAGGGCTGTGTACAATGGGGTATACAAACCAATATTCTTTTTTTTCCCTTCCCCCCTCTAACCACCCCGCAAACCAATATTCTTGAAATCTCGCTGGGACATTATTTAGCAAAGAGGATGAGTTTTGTTTAGGATAGGATTGAAGAGGTAAGACAGGGAAAGGCCCCTTGCCTCTCCCATATTGCTCTGAATAATTCAGCTGCAAGAACCCTGACCCTAACCTCCTAACTCTAACCCTAACCCTAGCATACCCGCTCCAGCAGAATAAAATCCTGACATGAATTGGCCAAACTCACTTGAGAAAGGGGAGAAGACCATTTGCTGTTTTGGGAGCATGTCCTTTGGAGATGAATTTTCTCACCTTTGTGTGTATGTGTGTGTGTATGTAAAAGTCTCACTCTGTGGCCTAGGCTGGAGTGCAGTGGCACACTCACGGCCACCACAGCCTCAACCTGCTGGGCTCAGGTGGTCCTTCCACCTCAGCCTTCCAAGTAGTTGGAACCACAGGCACACACTACAACACCCTGCTAATTTTTTTAATTTATTGCGGAGACAAGGTCTCGCCAAGTTGCCCAGACTGGTTGAACCCGTGGACTCAGGCAATCCTCTCACCTCCATTTCCCAAAGTGCTGGGATTACAGGTGTCCGCCACCATGCCTGGCCAATTTTCTCACCTTCTAACTACAGTCATCCCTCTAAATCATCGAAGTATTCCTTCCACCCTCTCATTAAAAAAAAACAACAACAGTAAAACCCATGAGAGGGGTTCATTTTCTCCACCATTTTCTCCCATAGAGAGGCTATTGGGAAGCAGAGGAGCTGATTTTTTCCTTAATCCAAATCTATTTGTGCATCAAAGAAAGAGGTAGAATGCACAAAGAAGGGGAAGCTGACAAGCATTCTCCTGTAGTTTGCTTTGCCTTTGAAAGTCTGTCCTCGAGGTGAGCTGAAGGCATCTCACACCACGTTCCTGCCTCTCATGTCTGAACCTACAAAAACCAGAATCCTAAAATGCTGTACCCTCCCTCCACCGCAGAGGCTCATGACAATGGGATGCTGGTGGTGGGGTGGAGACACGTGGTGGACAGAGACAATTGGGCCAGTTGTCAACGTGCACCTACAGTTCAGAGGAGACCTGAACACTTCGATTTCGTAGACTGAAGTTTGGAAAGCCTATATATCTACTTGCAGGCCATTTAAAAATATTTCATTTTAAAGATGTGGGGTACCATTCAGGGTTGGGTATGCAAATGTTCATTATGCAGGTACCCTTGTTTGCAGGTTATTTTTAAAAAGGAAATTTTGAGAATCTTGGGGAAGTCAGACAATTCCTGACCAAACCATCCTCAAGAACTGTGCTGAGAAGGTCAGTCGCAAATGCAGCCACTTGGTTAAAGTGCTTCATGGTACCAGGGAGGCTCTATCTGGAGGCAAAACACAGACAAGACTTCTCTCATGGACAGTAGATCATGGAATATATTTTGTTTACATCCACGTCTTCCGAAGAGCTTTCCATTTGCATGCCTTTTTTGTGTCCCCTTTTCTCTTTTTTCTTGTCTTCTTTTGGACTGGTTATTCTTTATTAACCTTTTCTTACCCTCCACATATTTGAACGTCATACTACTCTACTTTTTTATTTTTTTACTTTTTATTTTTTTTGAGTCTGCATCTCACTCTGTCGCCCAGGCTGGAGTGCAGTGGCATGCTCCCGGCCACTGCAGGCTCGATCTGCTGGGCTCTGGCGATCCTTCCACCTCAGCCGGAACTACAGGCGTGCGCTATCATGCCCGGCTAATTTTTTTATTTATTGTAGAGAGGAGGTCTCGTCAAGTTGCCTGGGTTGGTGTCGAACCCGTGGGCTCAGGCAATCCACTCGCCTCGCCTCCCAAAGTGCTGGTATTACAGGCTGAGCCACCGAGCTCAGGTTTACAACCTGACATTATGGGATACATATAGATAGCATCACACACAGTACATTTTTTGGTGAGACGAGCAGTCAAAATCTACTTATTTATCAAAATCCTTAATATAATACAATGTTATTAACTATAGTCCTTATGTTGTACTTTACTACTTTACTCTTTTTTTTTTTTAAGAGACAGAGTCTCTGTTACCCCAACTGATGTGCGGTGATGTGATCATGGGTCCCTGCAGCCACAAACTCCTGGGCTCTGGTTATCAACCACCACAGTCTCCCAAGTAGTTGGGACTACAGGTGTGCACCACCATGCCTGGCTAAGCAAAAAAAAATTTTTTTTAGAGAAGGGTCTCACTATGTTGGCCAGTCTGGTCTTGAATTTCTGGCCTTAAGAGATCCACCTGTCTCAGCCTCTGTACTTTACTCTTAATTTAGTGTTTACTCTAGAGATTATAATATGCATCCTTGATTTATCAATTCTAATGTCAATGCTCTCTGCCAAGATAGTACAATGATTTTAGAGCATTTTATTTCCTTTCAATGTATATGCCATTGTCGTCATATGTATTAAGTCTCTCTGTAACTTTATCATCAAAGTATTTTCTGCAGCCTGTTTGTTAAATTACCAACATGTTGTTGCTCCTTATTCCTTCCTGAATTTTCAGGCTTCCATTGGGTTGCTTTTATTTCTAGCAGTAGAATACATTTAATATTTCCTTCAATGAAGAAAATACTGATCACAAATAATTTTAGTTTGTCTAAAATTTTAGTTAGTTTGTCAAAAATATATCTTCCTTCATTAAGGATATTTACACTGGGTATAAACTCCAATATTGTATTTTTTAAAATTGCATTAACTGTATTAGTCCATTGTTTTTGATTTGCACTTTTTGCTACACACACACACACACACACACACACACACACACACACCACTCAGCTAGTAGTCTAAATAGTGTTCCATATTTTTCTTCTCTGGTTTCTTTTAAAACTTTCTCCTTATTTTTATTTTTAGAAGCTTTAAAAATTTTGCTAGGTGTGAGTTATTATTGATTTATTGTTTGCACTTCATAGGATTTATTGAATATGTGGCTTGAAATTTTTCATCACTTTGAAAAAGTCTCAGCCATTATCAGTTTAAAAACTGCCTGTGCCTTGTTCTCTCTCCTCTCCTTCTGGGACTCTAGTTCCACATACATTATACTTTCTCACTCTTTTCCATGTGGTACTTACATGGTCTTTGACATTTTTCATCTTTTTTGTCTTTTCCTAATCCAGGCAAACTGAGTTCCAGTGGGAGGACCCAAACTTCACCACTTATGTACCCAATCCTGATTTGTACCTCACAACTTTAAAATAAAACAAAAATAAACAACAACAACAAAAATTGCTTGCATTTTTGGTTGAAATTCTCAATCTCGTTTTCACTCAGAAACATAGAAAGCAAGGTTATGTTAAGCCTGTGTCTGATGATAACAAAATCTGGAGCCCCTGTAGGCCTGTTTCCATTATCTGTTGTTTCTGCTGTTCCTGTTGTCTTATTTCTCATATACCTGGTTATTTTTGCTTGTGTGACAGAATTTCATTTGTAAAATTGTTTGTAGAAATAACTTGAGAACCATTATGATGCTATCCTTTTCCAAAGAAAATTTTATGTTTCCTTCTGTGAAGCAATTAAAAGTCTGAAACCTTATCTAGTTTCAGAGTTCAAGATCATTTAAAGCTATCTGAGATCCTGTAAGGATCTGTCTGCTTCTGATTTACCCTTACTATTAGGATATAAGCGAAAGTGGGAAGAATTTCTCAGGATCAATGCTTCTACTCACCTGCCCTGGAAGGCTCTGGATTCCAATGCCTAGTGAGATTGTTAAAATTCTCAATAAGCCTTTCAGCTTCCCCTTAAAGGATGGGCTTACACCTTTAAGAAGAAAGCATTTTCCAACCTCAGACTTTCTCAAGTTTCTATCATTCCTCAGATCCTGGTCCATGCTTCTTCTCTAGTTTGTTAGCTCTCCAATGGCTTCAAACAGTTTAACTATTTTGTGCAATTGTTCTAGTAATCTTAGGAGAATTTGCCCAAATTGCATGGTGTTATTGGGAGCAGAAATTCCACACTGAAAATGCTTATGCAAGGGTGCCAAGGTATGAAATTACCATCAACAATAATAAGAATAATGATAACAATAAAATCCACCAACCTCTGAGGTTACCTGAAAGATAACAACAGACAGGAAGAATGACAGTCTCACATCTCAATTAACACTTGCAGACTTATTTTAAAACATTCCAGGTTTTTGTATCCCTGTTTCATCACATCTTTCATGCATTATTTTCATTGCTTCATACATGTTAATATTTTCATCTATCTACCATTTGTTTTTTAAGTAATCTTTTCACACAATCATTTTTCATCCACAAAGTATGAAATGGTGGAAATGGAAATGGACAGGGAGTCTTCTTCACATCACTATCTATGCCCTGTTTTCCTCTGTCAGAAGCACCAACTTCCCTTTCAAGTGCCTTCCCAATGTTTCTCCTTGACCAAAAGAGCCATCATGGAGTAGAAACCCATGAGCCTCTTCCCACAAGTTACAACCAGAGCCTCAGGATGAGCTATGGTGTTGGGAGCGACCATGGAAGTTGTTGTGTGGTATTATCTATTTTTTTCTTCTTTATTTCAATAGCTTTAGGGGCAACGAATAGTTTTTGTTTACATGGTTGCATTGTATATTGGCAAAAAAGTCTGAGTTTTAAGTGTACCTACTGCCCCCCACCTGTGCACCATTGGACTCGATAGTGATTTTTTTTTTTTTTTTGTCCTTCCACACCTTCTTACCTTCCCTCTTTGAGTTTCCAGTGTTCATTATACCATTCTTTATGTTTTTGGGGATCCTTAGCTTAACTTCCACTTATAAGTGAGAACATGCAGTGTTAGGTTTTCTGTTCCTGTTTCACTTAGGTTGAAATTGTTCTCTAATTCCATTCAAGTTGCTGCAAAAGACATTATTTCATTCTTTTTGATGGTTAAATAGTATTCCATAGTGTATATATACTACATTTTCCTTATCCACTGATTGGTTGATGGTCATTTAGACTGATTCCACATCTTTGCAATTGTGAATTGTGCTGAGATGACCATGCAGGGCTGCAGGTGTCTTTTTTTATATAATGACCTCCGTTCCTTTGGGTAGATACTTAGAAGTGGGGTGGCTGGATCAAATGGTAGATCTATTTTTAGTTCTTTGAGAAATCTCCATACCGATTTCCATAGAGGTTGAAATAATTTGCACTCCCACCAACAGTGTATAAGTGTTTCCTTTGCTCTGCCTCTGTGCCAGCATCTATTGATTTTTGATTTTTGAATAATGGCCATTCTGACTGGTGTAAGGTGATATCTCATTGTTTTTAATTTGTGTTTCCCTGATGAGTAATGTTGAGCATTTTTTCATATGTTTGTTGGCCATTTGTATATCTTCCTTTGAGAGATGTTTGTATATGTCAAATGTCTGCCCATTTTCTTCTAATGAATTATTTTCTTTTTTCTTGCTGATTTGTTTGAGTTCTTTGTAGATTCTAGATATTAGTCCTTTGTCAGATATATAGTTTGCAAGTATCTTTTTCTATTCTATAGGTTGCCTATTTGCTCTGTTGATTATCTCTTTTGCTTGCAAAAGTCTTTTAGTTTAATTAAGTCCCACTTATATATATTTATTATTGTTGCATTTGCTTTTGGTGTTTTAGCCATAAATTTTTTGCCTGGGCCAGAATAATTTTTCTTAGGTTTTCTTCTAGGATTCTTATGGTTTCAGGTCTGACATTCAAGTCTTTAATTCATCTTGAGTTAATTTTTGTATATGGGGAAAGACAGGGATCAAGTTTCAATTTTCTGCATGTAGCTATCCAATTGTCCCAGTGCCATTTGTTGAATAGAGTGTCCTTTCCCCAGTGTATGCTTTTGTCTGCTTTATCAAAGATAAACAGGTTGTAGGCATTTGGGCTGATTTCTGTATTCTGTATTCTGTTCCATTGGTCCATGTGTCTGCTCTTTTACCAGTAGCATGCGGTTTTGGTTACTATAGCCTTGTAGTATAATTTGAAGTTGGGTAATGTGATACCTCCAGCTGTGTTCTTTTTGCTTAGGATTGCTTTGGCTATTCTGGGTCTTTTTGTTTGTTGCTGTTGTTTTTTGGTTTCATATGAATTTTAGTTTGGGTTTTTTTTTGTTCTATTTCTGGGGAAAATGACATTGGTATTGTGATAGGGGTTGCATTGAATCTGTAGATGACTTTGGGTCATATGGTCATTTTAACAATGCTGAGTCTTTCAATCCATGAGCAAGGGATTTTTTTCCCATTTATTTGTGTCCTCTACAATCTCTACAATTTCTTTTCTTTTCTTTTTTTTTTTAAGTTGTGGGGTACAATTCAGGATTAGGTATACTAGTGGTCAGAGTACAGGTAAAGTTTGAGCCTCTCTTTGGTTCCTGCTTTGCCTGGTTTGAGATCAGGTACTCTTAACAATTTTATTCATCAGTGTTCTCCTTGTAGAGATCATTCACCTCCTTGTTTAAATATTTTCCTAGGCATTTTAGCTTTTTGGCTGCTATTTGGAAATGGGATTGAGATTTTGATTTGATTCTCAGCTTGGTCTCTATTGGTATATAGCAGTGCTACTGATTCATGTGTGCTAATTCTGTCTCTTGAAACTTTATGGAATTCATTTATCAAGTCCAGGAATCTTATGGAGGAGTCTTTAGGATTTTCTATGTTATAAGATCATATTGTCAGGATGCAGAGATAGTTTGAGTTCTTCTTTTCCAATTTGGATACCCTTTATTTCTCTTTCTTGTCTGATTGCTCTGGCTAGGACTTCCAGAACCATGTTGAATAGAAGTGGTGAAAGTGGATATCCTTGCCTTGTTCCAGTTCTGAAGGGGATTGTGCTAAATTTCTTCATTTAAGATGATATTGGCTGTGGGTTTGTCATATATGGCCTTTATTATTTTGAGAAATGTTCCCTTCACGCCTATTTTGCTGAGGATTTTTATCATGAAGAGATGCTGGATTTTATCAAGTGCTTTTTCTGTATCTATTGAAATGATCATATGATTTTTGCTTTTAATTCTATTTATATGGTGGATCACATTTATTGACTTGCATATATTCAACTACCATTGACTCTCTGGGATAAAAAAACACATGTTTGTGATAGATTATCTTTTCTGATGTGCATTGATTTAGGTTTGCTAATATTTTGTTGAGGATTTTTGCATCTATGTTTATCTTGGATATTGGTCTGTAGTTTTCTTTTTTTGTTGTGTCTCTTCCTGACTTTGGAATCCGAGTGATACTGGCTTTGTTGAATGAGTTAGGGAGAATTCCCTCCTCTTCAATCTTACAGAATAGCTTCAGTAAAATTAGTACCAGTTCTTTATGAAAAGTCTGGTAGAATTCAGCTATGAGTTCATTGGGTCCTGGGCTTTTTTTTTTTGTTGGGAGATTTTTTGATTACATTTCAATCTTTTACTCATTATTGGTCTGCTCAGTGTTTCTAGTTCTTCCTGATTCAAGGTTGAGGGGTTGTATGCTTCCTAGGATTTATCCACTTCATCTAGATTATCCAGTTTGTGTGTGTGTGTGTGTGTGTGTGTGTGTGTGTGTGTGTGTAGAGGTGCTCATAATAGCCTTGAATGATCTTTTGAATTTCTATGGAATCTGCTGTAATGTTTCCATTTATACTTCTGGTTGAGCTGATTTGAATCTTCTCTCTTTGTTTCTTAATTAATCTCCTAGTGGTCTATCTTTTTAAAATCATTTCAAATAATCAACTTTTTGTTTCATTGATCCTTTGTATTGTCCATTTGATTTCAATGTATTTAGTTCTGCTCTGACTTTCGTTATTTCTTTTCTTCTGTTAGCTTCGGGTTTGGTTTGTTCAAGTTTTTCTAGTTTCTTGAAATATGATGTTAAGTTGTTGATATGTGATCTTTCAGTCTTATTAATGCAAACCTCAAGGGCTATACGTTTTCCTCTGTGCACACCTCTGGCTGTGTCCCAGAGGTTTCAATAACTTGTCTTATTGTTGTCATTTGTTTTGAGGAATTTTAAAATTTTCATCTTGCTTTCATTGTTGACTCATGGATCATTCAGGAGCAGGTAATTTAACTTTATTTTATTTTTGTTCATGAGTTCCTCTTGGAGTTAATTTCTAGTGTTATTCCACTGTGGTCTGAGAAGGTGTTTGATATAATTTCAATTTTTTTAATTTATTGAGACTTGACTTGTGGTCTATTATATGAGAAAAGTGTATATTCTGTAGTTTTGGGATGAAATGTTCTGTCAATGTTGGTTAGTTCCATTTGCTCTAGGGTCTGGTTTAACTCCAATATTTCTTTGTTGACGTTCTGCCTTGATGATCTGTTTACTGCTGTCAGTGGAGTGTTAAAGTTTCCCTTTTGAGTTGTATTGCTGTCTATCTCTTTTTTT
>CAUYQG010059001.1:0-22598 GCA_963574415.1 Tarsius wallacei | reverse complement strand
TCAGCTATAATAGTGTTAGAGTCAGTATCTTTTTTATTTATAAATGCTGGTGCTCCTGTGCATATATGTTTAGGACAGATATTTCTTGTTGATGGATTGAACCTTTTATCATTATGTAGTATCCTTCCATTTCTTTTTAAATTTTGATAGCTTAAAGGGTGTTTTTTCTGATATTAAGGCCATGGTTCCTGTCTTCTTTTGTGATCTGTTCACCTGGAAATTTGTTTTCATGATTTAACTGTGAGTCTGTGCATATCCCTGGTGGTGAGATGAGTTTCCTGGATGCAGCAAATTATTGGGTCATTTTTAAAATCCAGTTTGCCATTCTATGTCTTTTCAGTAGTACATTTAATCCATTCACATTCAGGCTGATTATTGAAATGTGAGTGTTTATCTCTATCATGAGGTACTTATAATGTTTTTTTCTTTTTTGCTTGTTTTATTTTAACTTTTGGGTTGATGTATGTGTGTGTTTTCAAGTTTGTGGTCATGTGTACTCTCTGTTGATTCTGTATTCTCCTGTTCTCTTGGGGAGCGTGTGGTTGTTCTTTTATTTTATTTCTTTCTTCTGTGCTTAATGCCTTTTAAAGCATCTCCTTAAGAGCTGCTCTGGAAGCTGCATAATCTCTTAGGAATTGGATGTCTGGGAAGAATTTTAATTCTTTGTTACTGATGAAGCTGAGTTTGACTGGGCAGGAAATTCTTGGTTGAAATTGTTTATCTTTGTTGACTTTGAAAATTGTACTCCAGTCCCTTCTAGCTTGTAGTGCTTCTGCCAATAGGTCTGCTGCTATTCTGATTGTTCTTCCCCAGTAGGTAGTCTGACCCTTCTCTCTGTCTGCTTTTAGGATTTTTTATTTTATACCTACTTTCTAGGGATTGGTCTTCTCATTTTATGTCTTGTGGGGGTTCTCTGTATCTTTTGTGTTTAGATAGTCACATCTCTGATGAGATGGGGAAAGTTTTCTTGGATAATTTCCAGGAATACTTATTCCAAGGTGTACTCCATTTTCCTTTCTTCTTCTGGCACACCTGTCAGGCATAGGTTCAGTCTCTTGATATAATCACACATCCCTTGGAGGTTTTCTTCTTTATTTCTGAATTTTCTTTCTATATATTTTACAGATCAGATTTTTTTTTTGAGTTGAAGTCTCACTTCTTCACCCAGGCTGGAGTGCAGTGGCATGCGCACGGCTACCCCAGCATTGACCTGCTG
The DNA here is from genome assembly GCA_963574415.1 of Tarsius wallacei. Lineage (NCBI taxonomy): Eukaryota > Metazoa > Chordata > Mammalia > Primates > Tarsiidae > Tarsius > Tarsius wallacei. Next base: position 21,382 of record CAUYQG010059001.1, on the reverse strand, counting down.
GGCTCCGGTGATCCTTCTGCCTCAGCATTCCAAGTAGCTGGAACTATAGACGTGTTTTACCACACCTGACTAGTTTTTATTTTATTGTAGAGACGAGGTCTCACCAAGTTGTCCAGGCTGGTCTTGAACCCATGGGCTCCGGCAATCCACTCACTTGGCCTCCCAAAGTGCTGGGATTACAGGCTGACCCACTGAGCCTGGCCATAGATCAGATTAATTTCATGTTTTGGTGTTCAAGCTCTGAGATTATTTTTCTTCTGCTTGAATAATTCTGCTTTCCCTGCTTGACATTTTATTTATTTCCTGTATTAAATTTTTTCTGTGTTGTCCTGTTCTCTTGGAAGAAAATCCCTGTTACAAGTTCTTTCAGTGTTGCATCTTCTCTTTCTTGAATCTTATTCACTCTTTCCATCTACTCTCTAATCCCTGTTGTATTTTTGAAGCCAGTCATTGGAGACTTCAATTGTTTGGGCTCTGATGTCTGATTTTTTAGGTGTTTTCTCTTTAGTACACTGAAAATTACCTGTGTTCTTCCATTGATTTTTCCTCATATGTGTCAGATCTCTTTCTTTTCTCTTCAGTTCCATTATTCAGTGGCATGAGAGGGACTTTGACTTCTGATGTGTGCTTGGCCATCTATTCTTTCCTAATCAGGGCTCTGAATTTGTTCTATTTTTAAAGAGCACTGGTGGTGGGAAGCTTTGTTGTCTCTTTTAGTTTTGAGAATCAAATAAGGTGGAGATGGGGAGCTAGAACTCAGAAACAACTTAAAAATCACACTGTTCATTGACTGGATTCCCTGAGATCCACTCCCCACCACCACTCTATATGATGATGCTGTGGGTACGTATGTGAACCTCCTGAGTCCAAGATTCAGTAACAGCAATGAGAAGAACAGAGAAAAGTAGAATAAAATAAGAAGGACAAAAAATAATAAAATAAAAAAACAAACCAAACAAAAACACAGAAAAACAAAAGCATAGAACCAAAGCAAAAAACAATACCACACACACACACACACACACACACACACCCAAAACAAATGGAAAACAAAACAAAACAAAACAAAACAAAACTACCCCCGAAACAAAAAAACCAGTAAAACTGAATACACACACACACACACACACACACACACACACACACACACACACGCAAGCCCAACACAAAATTAAAGGAGAAGAAAACAAACAAAAAAGGGGGGAATGCAAATAGAACCCTCACACACACATTCATCCACAAAAAAAAAAAAAAAGAAAAAAAATTCTGAGCACTCAGCACCCTCTCATGACAGGTTCTGATGTTGTCTCTCTCAGTGGATTACAGAAAAGCCCTTTGGCTATCTCATGTGGAGCTGTGGCCTTATTCACCATCTCTCCTGTGCTTGGCCCAGAGAAGGAGGAAGAGTTGGTGGGGGTGGGTGGGACTTCAGTCCTCCCTTCTCACTCTTGTGTGGTTAGGGGGATCCCCTCTGGTTGGGAGACTGGGAGGTGTGGGATTGTCTCCTCTCCAGATATTGATGGGGGAGGGGTGCCCCAGCCAGGCTTATCCTGGAGTAGTATCCTCTAATCACCTCTGAAATCCAGGCTCCGTCTGGGTTTGACTCTCTCAGTTGTGCCTGAGCAGTGTGGGTCTGATGTTCAGAGGATTGCTGGGAAAGTGGGGATTGGGTCAGCCCTGGACTCAACCCTGATCTCTTTGGGGTCTTCCTCATTCTTTTCTGGTCATACCTTTTGTCCCATGGTTGAATCAAGGTAGGAAATGGGGTACCTGAGACTTTGTGCTTGTTCTGTCCCTCCAAAGTTTGTGCTTTTGGGATATTCCCTCTGGGCCATGATCAACCCCTGAGTAGTTTACCTCCATCACAGAGATCTAGTCTGTTACTCTGTGGTGAGCAAGCTGGAGCACTTTCCTGCCCAGTTTTCAAGATGGTGGCAAGGTGCCTGTTTCATCTTCCTCAGTGGAGCTCTGCCTCTGGCTCTCTCATTGCACTCCCTCTGCAGTCTTTGCTGCCAGTGTCTGACCAGGTGCTGCTGTGGTGAGACAGAGCGCAGAACCAGCAGTCATTCTCAGCAGCTTCTTCCTGGGAAGAGCTTTGATTATTTTAAAAAATGGCACTTGGCTTCTGTGCCCCAGGAAGCAGAGCAGTTGCGGCACCACTCTCAGTCGGACTAGCTCCACTGCTGCCATCTTACTCTACTAGCCATCATGATTTTTTTAACTTATTTTTTCTTCTAAATGTTGTATTACTTTAGATCTTACATTTAGGTCTGTGATTCATTTTGAGTTATTCTGGTATATGTTGTTAGTAAGGATCCAACTTCCTTCTTTGCATGCAGATATCCAGTTTTCCTAACAGCATGTGTTGAAAAGACTTGTCCATTCCCCATTAAATGGTTTTGGCACACTTGTCAAAAATCATTTGACCATATATGAGTGAGTTTAATTCTGGACTCTATTACATCGGTCTATGCATCTATTTTTTATATCTGTACCACAGTTTTGATTATTGTAGTTTTGTAGTAAGTTTTGAAATCAGGAAGTGTGAATTCTCCAGCTCTGTTCTTTTTAAAGATAGTTTTTATTATTTTAGGTCCCTTGAGATTTCCTACAAGTGTCAGGATGGGTTCTTTTTTCTTTCTTTAATTTTTAATTTTTATTTTTATTGTAGAGACGAGGTCTTGCTAAGTTTCTCAGGCTGGTCTCAAACTTGCCAAGTTACTCAGGCAATCTTCCCCCCTTAGCCTCCGAAAGCGCTGGGATTACAGGCATAAACCACTGCACCCGACTGGGTTTTTCTATTTCTACAAAAATTGTCATTGATATTTTAATAGAGATTGCACTCAATTGTAGGTCACTTTGGCTAGTACTGACATCTTAACAATATTAGGTCTTCCAGTCAATGAATGTGGGATGAGTTTTCATTTATTTATTACCTCATTAATTTATTTTAGCAATATTCTGTAGTTTTAATTATAGTAGTCTTTTGCTTGCCTATTTAAGTTAATTCATAAGTATTTTATTTTTTGATCCTACTGTAGATGAAATTGTTTTTGTAATTTTCTTTTTCAGATTGTTCATTGTTAGCATATAGAGATACAACTATTTTTTCATGTTGACTTTGTATCCTGCAACTTTATTGAATTCATGTATTACTTTTAAAGGTTTTGTTGAATCTTTAGGGTTTTCTACATATAAAATCATATAATTTGCAAACAGAGACAATTTTATATCTTCCTTTCCAAATTAGATGCCTTTTATTTCTTTTTCTTGCCTAATTGCTATGACTAGAACTTCTACCACTTTGTTAAATAGAAGTGGTGAAAGCAAGCATTCTTCCCTTTTTCCTGATTTTTAGGGGAAAAGTTTTCAGTTCTTCACCATTATATATGATATTCACTGTGGGTTCTTCATATATTGCTTTTATTACATTAGTCATTTTTAATCTATTTCAGTCTGTGGAGTGTTTATGTCATGAAAAAATGTTGAGTTTTATTAAATGCTTTTTTGACACGAATTGAGACAATCATGCGGTTTCCTCCCTTCATTCTGTTAATGTGGTATATTACCTTGATTGATTTTGAACCATTCTTGCATTCCAGGAATAAATTCCACTTAATCATGGTGTATAATCCTTTAAATATGTGCTACTGAATTTGGTTTGCTTATATTTCAATGAGGATTTTTCACCAATATTTATAAGAGATATTAGATGTGGTTGTCTTTTCTTGTTATGTCTGTATTTTGTCTCAGGATAATGCTAATCTCATAAAATAAGTTAAAAATGCTCCCTCCTCTTTAACTTTTGGAAAAAATCTTAGAAGGATGATATTAGTTCTTCCTTAAATGTTTAGTAAAATTTACCAAATTTTGTTGATAGTTATAGGTCTATTTAGATTTTCTACTTTTTCATGATTCGTCTAGATACATTTTATGTTTCTAGAAATTTGTTCATCTCATCTATGTTATAGAATTCATTGACATAAAATTGTTCATAGTGCAATTTTATAATCCTTTTTATCTCTGAAGAATCAATAGTAATGTCCATGTTTCATTTATCATTTTAATATCCTGAATCTTCTCTCTTTTTCTCTTAGTTCGTCCAGCTAAATGTTTGTCAATTTTGTTGATCTTTTAGAAGAACCAACTTTATGTTTCATAAAATTTTCTTTATTGTTTTTCTATTTTATTAATCTCTTCTCTACTTTATTATTTCCTTCCTTTTGTTACCTTTGGGTTTAGTTTGTTCTTCTTTTCCTATTTCTTTAAGTTGTAAAGTTCATTTGTTGATTTGAGATCTTCCTTTCACTTTCATTGTATTATTTCTTCTGACCTAAAATTAGTCTCTAGTAGACAGCATATAGTTGAGCCATGTGTGGTTTTTGTACATTCAGCTAATCTCTCTCTTTTGACTGGAGAGTTTAATTAATTTACATTTAAAGTAATTACTGAAAAGAGGAGACATGTCTGTCATTTTGCTATTTGTTTTCTTTATGCTTGTAGATATTTGTCCCTCATTTTCTACTTTATTGTACTCTTTACGATTAGTTTATTTTTTGAAGTGAAATGTTTAAATTCCTTTATCATTTCTTTTTGTGTATATTCTATAACAATTCTTTTCTTGAGTCAGACTATCACTCTGATACCCGAGCTAGAGTGCAGTGGCATGATTATGGAACCTTGACCTACTGGACTCAGGTGATCATCCCACCTCAGATCCTGAGTAGCTGGGACTACAAGCATACACCATTATGCCTGGTTAATTTATTTTTATTTTTTAGATATTAAGTCTAGCTATGTTGCCCAGGCTGGTTTCAAACTCCTGGGCTCAAGCAATCCTTCCACTTTGGCCTTCCAAAGTGCAAGGATTACAGGCACAAGTCACTGTGCCCAGCCAAATATTTTCTTTGTGATTAACATTAGAATTACATTTAACATACTACAGTCATAACACTATTTTGAATTTATACCAGTTTAGTTTCCATGACAGACAAAAACACTACTTCTTTACAGCTTTATCCCCACATTTCAAGGTTTTGTATGCTTGACTTAGCTGTTCCAATTCTCTTTATGAAGAGAATTTAATTCTGCACATACATGCAGAATTTAAAAAAAATGATTTGTGATTTCTCTTCAGAAGATTTAAAGCTGGACTATTCAGACTCAGATTCTTTGCACTTCATGGGTCTAGATAACCAGCCAGAACTAGCTGCTAAAATGTTGACGATTCCTACTTTTCTCTTAACTATTACTTGTTATATATCTGGATGAATTACTGTCACTACTCTAAAACCCTTTAACAACCTTCAAAGTTCTCCACCAAGATGGCATGATATTTGTACAGCCTGTTCTACTCTTCCATTCATAAGAGGGAACTGTGCGTACACACCTGTCTAGTGAAATAAGTCTTAACCAAAGGAAAAAAATACTAGTTTTATAATTGGTCATGCATTTACCTTTATTGAGATCTTTATGTCTCCATCTGGTTTTGAATTGTTGTCTAATGTCCTTGCTTTTCACCTTGAAGGACTCCCTTAATCATTTCTAGTAGGGTAGCTGTAGTGGGAAAAAACTCCCTCAGTTCTTGTCTATCTGGGAATGTCTTAATTTATCTCTCCCATTTGGAGAAGTTTTGCTGAATGTAGAATTACGGGTTGATGGATTTTTTTTCTTCTAATACTTTAAATGTATCAACCCAGTGCTTCTGACCACCACAGATTTTGACTTAAAAAATATGCAGATAATATTATTGAGGATCTTTTTCATGTGACCAGTTACTTCTGTCTTTCTGTTTTTAAGGTTCATCGTTTGTTTTTTTTGAAAATTTTATTATAATGTATCTCAGTGTGAGTCTCTTTGAGTTCATCTTACTTGGAGTTTGCTTATCTTCTTGGATGTTTATATTGATTTTTTTTTTTTTGAGTTGGAATTTCACTCAGATGCCTAGGCTGGATTGCAGTGGCACACTAACAGCCACCACAGTCTCGACCTGCTGGGCTCTGTTGATCCTTCCACCTCAACCTTCCAAGTAGCTGGGACTACATGCATGTACCACCATGCCCAGCTCATTTTTTTTTATTTATTGTAGAGACGAGGTCTTGCCAAATTGCCCAGGCTGGTCTCAAACCCGCAGGCTCAGGCAGTCCTCTCACTTCGGCCTCCCAAAGTGCTGGGATTTTAAGTGCCTGGCCCCTATATTGATTTATTTTTAAAAACACATTTTGAATATTTTCAGCTATTATTTTTTCAAATATTCTCTTCCTTTTTCTTTTTCTGGAACTCCATATTATATATATATATGTTGGTCGACATGGTGATTTCCCATAGAACCCTTAGGGTCTGTTACTTTTCTTCAATCTGCTTTCCTTTTGTTTTTCAGACTCGATAATTTTTATTGTTCTGTCTTCAAGTCCCCTGATTCTTTCTTCTACCTGTTAAAATCAACATTTGAGTCCCTCTAGTAAGTTTTTCATTTTGGTTATTATATTCTTCAGCTTTAGAATTTATCTTTGCTTTCTTTTCAGATTTTGCATTTGTTAATATTTCTAATTGTTTAACACATTATTTTCCTGAGTTTTCTCCATATCTTTCTTTATGTCTTTGAATATCTTTAAGACAGTTATTTCAAAGCCATTGTCTAGTAGACCTGTCATCAGGTCTGATGTAGAAGCAATTTCTGTCAATTTATTTAATTTATTTTTTGAGTGTGTCATATTTTCCTATGTTTTGTGAATTTTTGTTGAAAATGGGCATTTGAATCTAATAATTTGATAACTCCAAAAATCAAATTCTTTCTCTTTCTTAGAGTTTGCCTTCTTTGTTATTGTTTTTCTTTGCTTTTTAGATTATTAGTCTGTCTCTGTTCCAATGACTAGCCTGAGGTATAAACTTAAGGTCTGCATGGTAACTTTCTAATTTTCTCTGAATATATAGATGTTTTTGAATATCTTAGTCTTTCATGTCTGACTCCCAAAGTAGAACAAAGATAAAAATAGTGAGAGGAGAAAAAAGGGTCTTGACCTTTTAAATCCCCTGAAAGTCACTTCAGTCAGGAGAGGGACTTGTGACAATGGGGGAAATGGCTACTCACATCTTTATCTGCATGTCTGTGATCAGAAGCAGCAACCAGCAATCAAAACACAGATCCAAAGTATTTTGAGGACATAGTCCTTATTTTCTACTCTGGTTCTTGTAAGTTTTGTGCAAACTGCTCCAGAAAAATATGCACATTTGCTCATCATGGGGTCTGGGGTAGAGAATGGGTAGTTGCTACTGCTAAGGACTGAATGGATCAAAATTAACTGCAGGTTAACATCCAAGCCTTCACCTGGGAGTTACAGCTTTCTAATGGACCCCAGAGTTCCAAAATAATTACATCAGAGAGATTCATCAGTGCAGTTGTTGTCTAGGTAGGGAGACTGATTGTTGGTGCCTCCTACTCTGCTATCCTCCCAGAATCATCTCCTCTTTTGTGTCTTTTTTGAGCATGTTCCTCACATTTATTATGATTCTTTTTCTCCCTAGTTCTGGGAAAAGTTCTTAAGCTTTTCATCAATTAACAAATTTAAGTTACACAAACACATACACATATATATGTGTCTCAAACAGGCACATACATATGTCTCTCAAAGAGACTCACACTGGGACACATTATAATCAAATTTTCAAAAGACAAGACAAATAATGAACCGTAAAAGCAGAAAGACAGAAGTAACTGGCCACATAAAAAAGATCCTCAATAATATTATCAGCATATTTTTTATCAGAATATATGTGAGTATGGGTGTATGTATGTATGTATGTGTGTATGTATGTATACCTAACCAGAGTCTTCATTATAGTTGTTATATTTTAAATATAACTATGCTGATAATCTAAAGATAATTTTGTCTTATTCTGGAATATTAACTTCTCATAGATGTAAGTTTCCCTTGAATCTCTTTGAAACTGTAACACAAATTGTTAGCATATTTTTTTCCTTGACTTTCTTTTCTATGGAATGTATTTATTCTGATTTCCCAGAATGGTCTTTTTGTTTGTAACTATTTAATGTTTTCATAGTTTTGCAACTTTTTTTCTGTTTACTCATTCTTACAAAATGATGGCGTATCATTTTGCTTCTGTGTTAGGATCTGAGATAGATACTGCTAAAGATTTTTAGATATCTCTTCAAATATGTTGTCTCAGACAAAGGACAAAAGGCAATATTCGTGCTGTGTTTGTTTTATTCTGTGAGGAAAAAGACTGAATTGCTTGTGAAGTGTAAGGAGGTATTTTGGTGGAATGCATTTGCAGGCTATTCCTGCTTGGGTCACTTTCTTATGTTAGTAGGTCCGGGCAGAAATTATTTGGGATTGGCTACTTCCCCCTTCTCTACTTGGAAGAATACTGGATCAAATGTCCAGGCCTACTATTTCATGTGATATGACTCCTCACGTCCTGAAGTCAATCATGAGTTTGACGCTGCCCTAATGTTTGCTCCCTAAACTGTTCCACCTTTAGCTACTATTATTCTGCTTGTATCACAGTCTGTGATGTGTCAGGCAGAAGCTACCATCTGATGCCAGTGAATTTCATTATTGGAGTGCATGCAAATGACTTCATCTCTTTTTCCAACTAATTTGTTCAAGCCTATACTACCTGTAGCATAAAAGTGAATCTTTCTCTTTAGGAGTTTTCTTCATACTGTCTCAGAACCCTTAAGTGATTTGAGATCCATAAAAAACCAGTTTGGTTTTCACACCTAAGGCAAGAATCCACTTCTACTTTTTACTGCTGTGTGGTACATATTAAAAGCTGTAAATAGGATTGGAAATCCTACTCTGAATCCTATGCTGAGATATGCTCTCTGGTCCAGTCTCCTGAATGGAGACAGGACTATCACACTCTCCAAGTGCCAAGTTCAACTAAATAGACCACTTGCTGGGTGCTTAGAGTTCAGCTTGTTTAGTTTTTCACACCCAGCATCTTTTGAGGTCCCCATTCAAGACCAGGAACTCTGCCTGGATCAGGCCTGGTTCTGGTGTTCTTCCTTTATGGGATGAAGAATTAATGCCTCTTTCTGTTATTTTTTATTTTTATTTTGAGTCAGAGCCTCACTCTCTTGCCCAGGCTGGAGTGCTATGGCATGATCTGATGACTATGGCTCATGGCAGCCTTGACCTTTTGGGCTCAGATGGTTTTTCCATCTCAGCATCCTGAGTATGTGCCACCATGCCCAGCTAATTTTATGCCTTTTGTTGTAAAGTCAAGGTTTCACTATGTTGTCCTGGCTACTTTTGAACTCCTGGGCTCAAGCAATCTGCCAGCCTCAGCCTCCCAAAGTTCTGGGATTACAGGCATGAGCCACCCTGCCCAGCCCTCTTTCTGTAATTATGCCTCTGAGTCCAAGCAGTAAGGTTAGGTTCTGAAAATGCAAAAGATCCAAACATGACAAAACATAAAATTCCTTGTACATTCTGTTCAGGTTATTCTTATGAATTAATACCAAAGGCATAATCTATTAGAGGGAACATATACATAATTATAACATTGTATCATCATCCATTTTAGCAAAAGGAAGAGGAAGTACCTACATGTTTAATAGAGTAATAGCTTAATTAAATCATGATACAAAAGTATAATAAAATATGAAGCTATTTTGGAGAAGTTTTACAAATATAGAAACTACTTGACAATATTCAAAGTAGATTATAAAATAGCATGCATGACAATAATAGGAAAATTTGAATGTAGAATGTAACACATACAATTACTATAAAGAAGAGTGATGAAATAATGGATAATTTACTATCATTAACTATTTCAAAGGTTATTTAATATTACTGTGATATTGTCTTTTCTATTAAAAAGCAATAATCTAGTACTTACTCTGTCTACTCCACCCATTTTTTCTTTTCACTTCCTACCCTCTGAAGTGAGTGAGCTTCTTAGATTGCCTTAATCCTTTCTATACCTTCTCACTCTGAGTTCCACTCTTACTATATAAGTGGTGACACATTTTAAAATGTCTGTAGTCACTGCCGCCACCTTCTTGCTAAAGATTTTATATAAACTTAAATGCCATAGAATGATTCTAATGTATTCCTCCCTAATGTTGAAGAAATTCAACCATAGAGGAAATTTCAAAGGATAGCACAGTACAGGTCCTACAATCAAGTTAAAAATTTTTCCTATTTGATCACATTTGTTCTCCATTTCTATCACCCCTTTGTGTGTGTGTGTGTGTGTGTGTGTGTGTGTGTGTCTCTGTGTTATTATTTTTGCTGAATTATTTGAAAGTAAGTTACAGACATTAAAACATCTCACTCCCATATACTCCTTTATGCAACTCCCAGAAGTAGGGCGTTTTTCCACTTAGCTATATTATCACATTTAAGAAAACTAATAGTTCTCTAATATCATCTAATATTTAGGATACAGTCATGCATCTTAATAATGGGGAGACACTCTGAGTAATGCATCATTAGGTCAGTTTGTCATTATGTGAACATCATAGATTACACAAATCTGGATGTACTATACACCTACACTATTGCTACTAGGCTACAAAGTTGCATGGCATTTACTGAACTGAATACTACATAGGTAACTGTAACACAGTGGTAAGCATTTGTGTATTTAAACATATCAAAGCATAGAAAAGGTACAGTAAAAAGACAGTTTTATAATCTTATGGGCCCACCATAGTATATGAATTCCATTGTCAGCTGAAATATTGTTATGTGGTGTATGACTATATTAAAATGTATTCAGTTTTTCAAGAATGTCTGTTGTTACTGTTTGTCTTTTTAACCAGCTCCAGTTAAAGTTAATGTATTGTTCTTGGCTATAAAAATCTCCTCACTTTCTTTAAGCCAAGTTTGCATTTTTTTTTTTTTTTTTTGAGTTGGAGTCTCACTCTGTCACCCAGACTGGAGTGCAGTGGCTGCTCCCGGCCACCGCAGCTTCGACCTGCTGGGCTCCGGTGATCCTTCCGCCTCAGCCTTCCAAGTAGCTGGAACTACAGGCACGCGCTACCACGCCCGGCTAGTTTTTGATTTATTGTAGAGATGAGGTCTCACCAAGTTGCCCAGGTGGGTCTCGAACCCACGGGCTCAGGCAATCCATTCACCTCAGCCTCCCCAAGCGAGGGATTACAGGCTGAGCCACTGAGCCCGGCTTGCATATTTTTTGTGTGTGTTCCATGACAGTTATTTTTTGATAAGTCCAGGAAAGTTATCTTGTAAAATATTTGTCTGGATTTGTCTCATTGTTTTTGTTTCATGTTATATATTCTTCTAGCCACATATTTCCTGTAAATTGGAAATTAAGTCCGAAGTTTTATTAGATTTGGTTAAATGCTGTGGGTAAAAGTACTGCATGGCTGATGTTATATATGTTATTGTGAATTACATCAGAAGCCCTATAATACCAAGTTACTGCATATTCGTAGTACTAACTTTAATCATTTGATTAAGATGGTGGCCACCAGTTCTCTCCATTGTAATGGTAAATTTTACCATTTGCAGTTAGTAAGAAAACAATCTTATCTTTGGCCAAGAGTACTTTGGCTAAGAATACTTCCTCACTTCTCCTAACAGTTTTACCATGCATTGATAAAGTTTATTTATTACACTAAAGGTTGAAAGATAGTGATTTTATACTTCTACCCTACCTTCTCCATTTATTACCTGGTAGCATTCTCTATAGAAGAGACTCCATTTTTTTTTTTCTCCCTATCTTTGTCACTTTCTATTTTGGGATGAGTAGGCAGGATTTTATTTGTTCAACATATTACAAATCATTATACTCAATCCTTTTTGATGCTCATATTATCCTGAATTTAGCCTTGTAACTCCTTTTAATCTGACTACTGGGTTATTTTGATATGTTTCAATTTGAGTGCTTTCTTCTTTCTGTCACAAAAGATGTGCCAGACTCACATGTACTTTCCCTGTCTTAGGTCTAGACTCATTCATTTTCCAAAAAGCTTTGCTCATATTAGGAGGCATGGTAAAATCAGGGCACTTGGTGTGTTCGTTGCTATCATAATGTCATTGTTCTAGAGGCTATTTATGTCAGAGGAAGAAAATAAGAATTATGAATACCAACTGATATTTCTATTATAAGATTTGATCTTACATTTTTGAACATGTATTTATTTTATGTTGAAATCTTTCTTCATAGTAACATTAATATACTTGACTTCTTTGCTTTAACCAACAATATACATGTAATAGTTTCAAAATTCTAATACCACTTATTAACAATAAACCTGAGTTCAATTTGATTGCCTGAGTAAAAATTAAACCTGTGAGAAATTTAAGCTTTTTTTTGGCAATTAATTTTGTTTTTATAGTACTGTATATCAGTATTAATGCTGTATAGTAAGAGTTGAAATAGTTTCTCTCACAGGTTGTTTTTGTTGTTAATTACATATGCATACATATGCATATATATGTGTGTGTGTGTATATATGTATATATATATAAAATTTGTTTGCTTCTGCTGGTATTCAGTTTTATAATTTAACATTTTTTCTATTTATTTATTTGTTTGTTTGTTTACTTATTTTGAATTGGGAGGTCTCACTTTGTCACCTAGGCTGGAGGGTAGCATGATGACAATGATCATGGCTCATGGCAACCTTGACCTCCTGGGCTCAGGTGATCCTTTCATCTCAACATTTCGAGTAGCTGGGAGTACAGGTACACGCCATCATGCCCAGCTACTATTTTGACTTTTGTGGAGATGCAGTTTCACTATGTTGCCAAACTGGTCTTGAACTCATTGGCTCAAGCAATCTGCTATCCGTGGTCTTCAAAGTGCTGAGACTACAGGTATGAGCTACTGTGCCTGGCCAGATTTTTTCTTTTGGATTTAATTTTATTTTTGAAAACATGTAAAGCATTCATAGAGTTTGAATGTCAGAACTATAATAAAATATATTATTAGATTACCTATAGAAGTAACCATTTTCATAAGTTTCTGGTTTGTCATTTCTGTTTCCCTGACAAATATAAATATATATACATAATTCTTGTTTTCTAAAAACATTAATATGTTAATGGTCCTTTCTTTTTCAAAAAGATAGCATGCAATAAGCATTATCATTTTTTAAATGTAAATGCATATTCTAAGAATCATCTGTATCAGTTTGTAGAGGTTGTATACCTCTTTAGTAGATGCATGGCTATACTGTAGTCCTGCATTGATAGACTTTTGTTATTCATATAATGCCACAATTCATAGCCACATGCATATACTTTTTTTATATTTTTGGAGATTTATATCCAGGGTAGATTCCTAGAAGTGGGATCGCTGAATCAGAAAGTCTTGTGCAGGTTTAAGTATTTCCAGATTATCTTCTATTGGCAACATTGACTTCCTGACACTCTCTATTTAACTACCAGCATACTAAAGTTTTTGTGTTTTTCCCCTGACTCTCTAACTTTTTTATTATTCACCAGGACAATTCTTCCATCTATATCCTCTACCCATTCATTCAACAAACTTCTAATGTGTTTAATGCAAAGTACCACTCTTTGAGAGACAAATAAGGCATAATCCTGCTTTCAAGGAGCTCACAGTCCAAGTCATAGAGTCACTTGCAAACTGATACTGAAGCATAAGGAGTAATCTATTGATTAAAGCATAAGCAATGTATTGGGGGATTCTAGGAGAGATCCAGCTTTGGGTTGTTTGGGAAGTCTTTGAAGAGGAGTAATCTTTAAGATGGTTCATGCAGGAAGTGAGGAAGGCAAACAGATGAACAGAACTTGTAAGACAAGACTTTGCACGGAGCCTGGTGTACGGAGTATTGGGAAGGGCATGAGGTTGATGTACCAGGTGTGTGTGAGGAGGTGTGGCAAGACATGAGGCTGGACAGATAGCTGGAGAGCAGTTCATGAAGAATGCAGTACATCAACGTGAGGATATTGATTCTGATTTCACAAAGCAAGAAGAAAGTACAATATAATTAATACTTAAATAAATATGTATCAGCTACATGACTATATCACCCTAGGTGGTTGCAAAAGATACACAGTAAAAGATACAAAGATCTCTGTAGAAGACAGCAAAGGAGCCCATAGGTGTGTTCAAGACAGACAACTTAATAGAGTATGGACAATGTACCATGGAAGCACAAAAACATGATACAGAACTCTTAATCTGCTCTATACCAGCCACTCTTCTTGGATTCTCAATTTTCATGAAATGGTTTAAGCCATAAACTTGGGAGTCATACTTAACTCCTTGTCTTTTCCAATCCCCACATCCAACACATCACCGAGTCCTGTTGATTTCATCTTCAAATATGGATCTCAAAAATTTCCTTTCCCACTCCCCTGTTCTAACCATACCTAGACTATTAGTGTCTCTGCTTTTGCTCTTTCCCATTCTCTCCCATTCACAACAGCTAGCTGCATAAATCTGATCACGCTATTCTGATCCTCTAAATGCTTACATCTTCTCACTGCACTTTGAACAAAGTCTAAGATCTTTAACTTACTCCATAAGTATATATGATATGGCTCCTTTCAAAGCCTCCAGTTCAACTTAAGCAACTTTCCCTCCTGATTACTTTTGTTGGGCTTCTTGCAGCATACAAGCCTTTGTTACCTCCAGGCACTTGTACATGTTGCTCTCTTTGGGGATAATCTTGTTTCCCTGTCTCCACTCAGGGCTGCCTTCTTCTCATACCTCAAGTCTCCAGGTTCATGTCACTTCCTCAAGGTGATCTTTCCTAACACATAATCTGCATTAAGTTCCATTCTTACTTTATCACAGCAGTGTGGACTTTTCCTCTATGCCTAAAAGGGAATAATTGCTTAGCCACATCCAGAGTAAAAGAAATATCACATCTCCATTATTTCTAAAGCTACATATAAAACTAATATGCTACAGTTCAGAGTTTCTATGTACCAAGAATAGGAGAATATTTAGTCTGGAAAATGGGAGGAGGACTTTATTTCCTTGATTTATATTGTCAATTTGACTTCCTCTGCTAAGCAATTCTGTTGTTGAGGGTTGCCCTCCATCAACTGTTGGTCCAGGAACATACTACAGCT
This sequence comes from Tarsius wallacei, assembly GCA_963574415.1. Taxonomy (NCBI): domain Eukaryota; kingdom Metazoa; phylum Chordata; class Mammalia; order Primates; family Tarsiidae; genus Tarsius; species Tarsius wallacei. The sequence goes on along the minus strand of CAUYQG010059001.1, from coordinate 6,329 downwards.
ATGCCTCTACATCACCCAAAGGTTGGATTTTTGCCAGGATACCAAGTCCTTGGAGATTATAGTTGATACCTCAGAGTTACCACATATCTATCTCAACTGATCATCCTTTTACTGCGGGAACAATAACTTTGAAGAAGGATGTGGCTAGTCCAAATTGAGATGTTCTGTGATTTGAAAAATTGAAATGAAAAAATAAAATCTCTAATTAATAATTTTATATCGATTACATGTTGAATAACATTTTGGATATTGAGTTAATTAAAATTTATTATCAAAATTAATTGAAATTGTACTTTTAAAATTTGTTTTAATGTGGCCATTTGAAAAATGTAAAACTACCTATGTAAATCACATTATGATTGTATTACACAGTGTTGGTCTAGAACTACCAGAACAGAAGTCAAAACCCCTCCCATTTGAGAGCTCTACTTCTAGGGCTTGGGAGCCCTAAACTACTTTACACAAAACCTGAATATCTTTCTGTAGGGGGAGAGGAAACAAAATTACTTTTTAATTTTTTCTTAATAGGTCAGCTACAGAAAAAAAAAGGCAGAGAGTGCTTTTTTATTATTATTGCCATCATCATCCTGGCATAATAACCTTATCACAATCTGTTATTATATGTGAATTATTTTCCACTAGACTGTAAGCTCCATGAAGTTAGAGATCATTTTATTTTTATTCACTTCTATGTCCTTAACATGGAGAATTTTGAGTAAGCTCACAATGTCTGTGGAATGAATGAATAGGTATGCAGTGAGGAAAGGTTGTCAAGAGAAAATGCTTTGAGTTTAATTATAAAGGATAATTAGAAGTAAGTTAAATGAAGAAGAAATAATTACATTTCAGACAAAAAACAATATACTAGAAGGATGGAGCCATGACCCAACACTCTTCTCTCCTTTCTGTCTCCATACAAACATGCACGCACAGAATACTGATTGACAGGGGCCAGACCCTAAACATCTTTATTTTTCATACAGGTACTGCTGATATTGTTTATTTAAAAAGAAAATAAGAGGCTGGGCTCGGTGGCTCAGCCTGTAATCCCAGCACTTTGGGAGGCCGAGGCGAGTGAATTGCTTGAGCCCGCGGGTTGAAGATCAACTCCGGGCAACTTGGCGAGACCTCATCTCTACAATTAAAAATAAAAAAAAAATTAACCGGGCATGGTAGCACACACCTGTAGTTCTAGCTACTTGGAAGGCTGAGAAGGAAGGATCGCCCGAGTCTAGCAGGTTGACGCTGGGTGGCCGTGAGTATGGCACTGCACTCTAGCCTGGGTGACAGAGTGAGACTCCAACTCAAAAAAAAAAAAAGAAAGAAAAGAAAAATACTATGTTTGTGGTGCTCTTGGTCAGGGGGCCAGATAAAAGGAGTAGTTACATAGACGGCACGAGATAGTTCTGTTATAAATTACATTTCAGAGTGAAGGTAAGAAGTACACTTTATGGGACATATATAAACTCTGATATGGAAACCAGACCTGAATGTGCTTGAAATTCCCAGCCTTTCCTGAGGTTAACTTCTCTGAGCATAGGGACATTTGGGTTTTATCCCTTTAATTAGGTGACAAGAACTGGAGGAACACTCATTTAGGATGAAGTGCTAACCAAATCTGTGCAGGATCCAAAAATACAGAAAATGAACTCTCTGTTGCTAACACTATGAACATGTCATATCAAATCTTGCTAAATTGACCTTCATATGCCTAGCAGCAATGCATGCATCCCTGAGTGCTACTGCACAAAATTTTGGTGTTTGGCTGAGTCCCACCAATGGGCATGTCACCTCCACCAGTTTCTTTATGCTTCATGCCTGGTACCAGATTCTTACAATTCTCCCGCTGTAGCCATTAACACTGTTAAAAAGTGAAATTAAAAAGTTAATGAAAAATGTGTATTATAAAAAAATTGTGCATGGATTTCAAAATTTTTTGTACCACAGTTAACTGGTTATAACATGTTGAAACAGGACCTAGTTTGAGGTATAAGAAGGATACGATGACAGTTTAAAAAGAGCCCCTTTTAGAGCAACTTGAGTTCCTAAAGTTGAAACAAAAACAAACATCAAATCTATGGTGAAGCTTGGGAGGAAGAATAGTAAAATAATTGACGTTTTACAAAACCTTATAGGGACAATGTTCCAAAGAACTCACAAGTTTACAAAGGGATAACTTGTCTTAAGAAAGGAGTTTATATTGAAGATAAAGCTGCAGTGGCAGATCATCCTCACAAATTTGCAGAAAAAAATTAATTTTTTTGTTCTCTCATTGAGTTAGATGAGCAATTAATAGCACAAAAATAGCCAACACCATAGACATTCAACTGGTTCAGCTTACACAATTCTGACTGAAAAAATAAAATTGAGCCAACTTTCCCCTCTGTGGGTGCCAAAACTATTGTCCTCAGTTCAGCTGAAGTGCAAAGTTTCAATAGAAATCTTAAACAAGAGAGATCAAGATCCTGAAACATATCTTTGAAGATCTGTAACAAGAGATGAAACATAGCTTCACTAGTATAATCCTGAAGACAAAGCAAAATCAAAGCAATGGCTACCACAGGTGGGAGTGGTCCAGTCAAAGCATAAGTGGACTGGTAAAGAGAGAATTTCATGGCAACAGTTTTTTCAGGATGATCAAGGCATTTTACTTATTGATTTTCTAGAGGGCCAGAAAACAATATCAGCTTCGTGACACAAGCATGTTATAAAAAAGTTAGCCAAAGCTTTTGTAGAAAAATGCCCAGGAAATCTTGACCAGTGAGTTCTTTTCTATCATGACAATGCCTCTGCTTATTCCTTTCATCAAACAAGAGTAATTTTGTAAGAACATCTATGGGAAATCATTATGCATGTACTTTAAAGTCCTGATTTGACTCCTTATGACATTTAAAAAATTTTTCTAATCTGAAAATATCTGTAAAGGACATTCATTTTTCTTCAGTTAATAATGTAAAAAAGACTGCATTGACATGGTTAAATTCCCAAGACCCCAGATTCTTTAGGGATGTACTGAAAGACTTGTATCATTGCTCACAATAGTGTCTTGAACTTGATGAAGCTTATGTTGAGAAATGAAGTCTATATATTATTTTACTTTTACCTTTTAATTCCATTTTTTTCCACAAACATTTTGAAGTCTTCTTGTAAGTCATGGTCTGAGACCCTCAGCCCCTTAAGCCTGGTATCATTGTGACTGGTGGCTTCCTATGGCTACTGCTTCTGTTGTGCTGCTGTCACCTCTGAGGGGCAACCTTGATAGGGACTTGAATTTTGCATTTCCTACTCAGACCTAATCCAGGATACAGGCTTTGCATTAGTTTCTTATTGCTGCTGTAACCAATTACCACAAATATTTACCCCTTAACACAAATGTATTGTCATAATTGTGTCGGTTAGTAGTTTGGGTGTAGAGTGGCTCAGCTGAGTCTTCTGTTTTGAATCTCACAAGACTGGAATCAAGATATTGAAAGGATTGTTTTCCTGCCTGGAGTCTCTAGGAATGAATGTGCATCCAAGTCTATTTATGTTCTTGGTCAAATTCAGTTCCTTGTCATTTTAAGACTGAGGTTTCCAATTTCTGTTTGTTGGCTGGGGGCAGGTGTTTATTACTAGAGGCTGTCCACATTCCATGTCATACTTTCCATGTGGTCCTTCCAGTAGTGGCATATTGAGTCTCTCTGATACTTCAAATATCTCTAATTCTTCTTCTGCCACAGCTGACCGCCTCCAGCTGGAGGATGCTCTCTGCTTAGCTTATAGGGGTTCATGTGATTGTAATCAGCCCACCTGATAATCCAGGCTAATCTTTCTATTTTATGCTTCACAACCTTAATCACATATGCAAAATTTCTTTGCCACATCCTGCAGTATATTCACAGGATCTAGGGACAAGTGTGTGGGCATCTTAAGAGATGTTTCTGACTTCCACAGTTTCTAAGTCTCTCTTTTTTATCATTGGATGAGGAGGCAGAGCCCCTTTTCATAATAATAAAATCTACATTTGCTGTCAGTCTGCCAGTTTGGGCTAAGTGCTTTACATTCAGTATCACATTTAATTCTTGCAAGGATTCTAGAAATTAGTTATGTTTATCCCTTTATGGCCAACCAGAACATAAGGTTCCAATTATGGGACTAATAAAAAGAGAGACTGTGTTAATAATCATACTGATAATAAATAAAACTGTGGGTGCCATGGAGTGGCATGGAGTAGGGCCTCAACCCCCCAAGAGCAGGTTGACCTTAGGTGGTTTCAGGGTGTTGCTGGGATGAAAAGTCAGCACTATCATTAATGTGTGATAGGTTCAGCAACAACTAGGAAGGTGACAGTCCCAGTCAGTGCAGAAGAGACACAAGAATGGTGTCAAGTTGAGGACAACAAAGGAGGGTTCAAGAGTTTGATGCAGTTTAGCACTGAGTCTGTGAACAGAAAATGTGTGCCAGTGTGCTCTTCAAAAGGTGCCTAGAAAGTAGCAGCGTGGATGGGTACAGAGTCCTAAAGGCTTAAAGCTGAATGTTTGAAGGTCACTGAGAGCCTCATCTTCTCTGAGCACTTTTTGTGGAGCCACTGAAATAGCCAAATTCCTTGCAGCTGATATAAAACATTTCCTTGGAATGATCCTGGGGATGCTATAAAAATATTAACGGTAAACAAATACCCTAAATGTTTAAGAGGAAACGTTTTAAAAAAAAATAAGTAAACAAATGACAAAGCATAGACCCTTCAAAGCACCCTCATGAAATTGTCTGTGAAAAGGCTCTGTATCCAGTTGCACACTTAGTCTGCAGCAAACAGAATCTTTTCCCCATGCTATTTTCCCTTGCTTCTTAGTAGTAATAGCACTAAATCCACTGGCAAAAACATCCTAGCTGCTGCCTCAGGCCCAGTCTCAGAGGAGCCTTCTGTGGCTCCTAAGAGGCAGCAGAAGGGTCCTCTCTCCATGGACCACAGATCCCCAGATATAAAAGTAACAGATAGAAATTTGAATCCTAGAATGACATGTCAGGATCTTATTTTAAGAGTTCCCAGTTAGTCAGAGAAGAAAGTTAATTATGGCTGTTTATCTTCCTAATCTGCAGACTGACTCTCTCCTTAAAATCATTAAATAACATATTTTCAAATAAACTGATAACGGAAGAAAGAAAGAGACTGGACTCTCTTTGTGGGGAAGGAGCATAAAGAATCTTGACTGTTGTAAAAAATTTTTCTCGTTTTCTGTCATTTGTTGTTGTTGTTGTTTCTGAGTCTTGTTTGGAGTAACAAGTACCCTCTCTCTAGAAGTCTGTTTGCCCATGGGGTTAGCCAAGTGACCTAAGACAAGTCACATGCCAGCCAACCTTAACCTATATCCTTTTCTGTAAAAATCAGCCTTTTTTTTCTCCTGACCTATTTAGGCAGCTTGCAGACACAAACATTAACTATATTAACAATAGCTATGTGAAACTGGCAAAACTCCACCTAAGACTTAGTACCACATGGGGGTTGACAGCAACAGCTGTCATCTGCAGTGTAACTGTGCAGCCAGGAATTGTTCCAAGCCAGAAGCCCCAAACGTTCTCGTTTCATGGCATTTGTAGTAATAGTCATTTTTTCATGGCACATCTAGGCCATAGAAACACCCATCATTTCCACTTACTAAGTAGTTATGTCTTGACAATACATATTTGTGTCCTGACAACTGAGAGATTGGAAAAAAATAATATGCATCACGTTGAAAGGAAAGGTAATACTTTGATTTTATTCTTAAGCAACACAATAGTTGCTAATGGGCTGTGTGCACCTGTCGGGTGCTTTACAACTTCTGGAACCTTGGACTCGAGATTGGGCACCTCTACTTTCATTTCCTCCTCCTCATTAATATTTGGGTGGGACTTGCTTTTCATCACAGCAATAGCTGAAAATCTAGCTTTGTGAAGATATACTGCCATCAAAAGGAATGTGGTGTGATCTAATGTTGAAACTGCGAACTACCTCAAGCTAGTAGTTCACTCAATGACTGACAGATGTCAAGTATCTCCACATTTCCCTTGAAAAATTTTAAATGTTTCAACAACCCTTTATGAGTTGACTGCAGTGCCCTGGGGCATGCTGGCACACAGGATGAGAATCTTAGATCTGAAATATATTAACTCTTTTTATCCTCTCAGCAGCTTTGTGGTTAATGTACTGTTCCTATTACTGTTCTCGGTTTTTTTTTTTTTTTTTTTGAGTTGGAGTCTCACTCTGTCGCTCAGACTGGAGTGCAGTGGCCGCTCCCGGCCACCGCAGCCTTGACCTGCTGGGCTCCAGCGATCCTTCCGCCTCAGCCTTCCGAGTAGCTGGAATTACA
>CAUYQG010058997.1:0-15621 GCA_963574415.1 Tarsius wallacei | reverse complement strand
TTAAACAAGACTGTACTCGAATCACAAGGCGATCAAACAAGAGCAAAGGAAGGGATAGAAGTTGAAACTTATTTATTAGCTTCAAACATATATTTATTTTTAACAAAAAAAAAAATAGTTATGTTGTCCAGACCCTGCATTTTGCCGGGGAAGGGTAATGGACGCTCAGTGCTGACCTGACCTCTTTCTTACACAGAATAATCACTTGAGCGCACTGGAAATGGGAGCAATTATCAGGTTGTTTGGGGTAGAAGCTTGACTCTGTGCTGGCCACGTTCACGGACATTATCTCCTTTTGGCTCTGGAGATGGGCTTTTCTGGGCTGTTAACTGCAAGGGGCGGCCTCTCAGTGGTCAGGGCTGCCTGGGTGGGGGGCTTGGGGAAGATACAGGGAGGGTCTTGCTGGAGACAGGCACAGGGGCTATGGAGAGACAGATGGCTTATCTCCCACCCTGCTTTTCTACCACCCCACCCCTCCCCCCAAAATCCAAATCAGGGGAGGCTAGTAGGAAGGCATGTCAGACCAGGGCCACTCATCATGCCCTCCCCTCCAGATGTTTACCTCATCGCGTGGAGGTGATAAGATCGCCCCACATACCTTGCTATAAAACCGTCTGTTTCCTCTGCTGCTTATCAGGGGTGTTTGATCAAAGAAATGGTGCCTGGGCCTGGTTATCTAATAACCAAATAAATATCCGGGTCAGCCTCCTGGGCTGGGAGAGGCAGGCGGGATGGCCCAGAATGAGGAGAGGAGGCCAGGGTGGGCCAGACCCCTTTGGTGACCATTTTCTGCTTCCAGAGTGAGCGTACTGACCCAGTCCAGAGTCACCCAGATCTTCACTTGTGACCTGCATGTTGGAGAAACTAAGGCAGGGAAAAGAGCCTGGTGCATCTCTGAACCTGGCACAAAAACCTTGCGCATCACAGAGATTCACTACACGTTTGCTGAATGAATGAACGAACTATCACAGAATGAGCCCTGGGCTGATGTCCGAAGACCTGATTTTGAGTCTTAATGGCACCAGGTGCCTCCCTTGCCTTCGCCTAGTCCTGGCCCTGCAATCCCCTTGGAGTCTGTTTTATCCTCTGTAAAATAGGCAATGCCCTGCTACCCTGTGGAAATAAGAAGACCATGTCCATGGATGTGAGCAATGGCACAGGATCCAGTCTTTTCAGGCCATTAAACTCCCTGAGAAGTTGAAGGTCAAACGACTGGTGTGTGATGGAGCCTGGATGGAGACCTGGTCTGGGCCTGAATGTCTGGCCCCTCAGCCTGACCCTCACCTACTTAGGTTCTGAAGAGCATCTTGTCCATCTGCTACAGGGATGCCTGTTGTGGAGCTGTCCATGGGCTGTCTGGGAACTGTCCCCACCAGCCCTGTCTCAGTCTTCTTGCTCCATTTGGCTATTGTGTGTAAGGGTAGGGGAGGAGGATGGCATTGGAGGACTTAACCTGGCACCTGGTATGTAAGTAAGTGTTCAGTGAACATGTTTTGGATGAGTGGATGGATAGCTGAGTGGATGGATGGATGAGTGAACAAATGGATAGATGAGTGAGTGGTGAATGAATGGATAGACAAGTGGGTGGATGAGTGGATGGAAGGATGGTTGGGTGGGTGAATGAGTGAATGGATGGATAGATGGGTTAATGGGTGAGTGGGTGGGTCAATGAATGCATGGGTGGGTGGGTGGATGAGTGGATGGATGGGTGGATGGATGGGTGAGTGGATGGGTGGATGGGTGGATGAATGGTTGGAGAATGGAGGCATGGGTGGGTAGATGGATGGATGGGCAAATAGGTGAATGGTTGGATGGGTGAATGAGTGGATGGATAGATGGATGAATGGATGGATGGGTAGATGGTTGGATGGGTGGATGAGTGGATGGATAGATGATGAATGGATGGATGGATGGATGGGTGGATGAATGGATGACTAGCATTGTGATTGTCACAATTGTGCCCAAGTTAAATGACTTATTAATTTTACCCTTGCGTTTATTAATGTATTAGTCATAATTCACTCATGTATTAACACACCCTCAGGTTGCCAGTTCTCAAATTGTGGAACTACATGTTAATTCCTGCACTTAAGGGGTGCTTTTCCACAAAGGTAGGATCACGTGTTCCTCCTATGAGTGACTACAGGGCCAGCTTGCAGGGAAGTTGCTTAAGCTCTTTGCTGAGTGAAGAAGTGATCACTCGTTCTTACATTGGCAGCCTCATTTGCCTGGAAGGTTTATGTATGTATGTATTTAAACTACTGGGTCCTCAGGCCAGCCCAACCCGCTGATGTCAGGGCTGCACATGGTGGTTGTGGAGTGACTGCCTAAACACCTGGGTCTGGACGCCAGTGACTTCTTCTACACGACACCCAGATCCTGGATTCCTGTGGAACTGTTTGGAGCTATTTAGACATACCCAGGCTTGCAGGTAGTCTGTAGAGAGAAAGGACTGGCTTTAATTTTACTTGAGAATCAAGAAAACTCAGCTTGTGTTGATGCTAGCAACGAGGAGAGGCTGCCTACCAGGGGAGGAGGAAGGCTTCTGACTGAATGGAGTTTGTGTCTTGGTGTTGCCACTCCGGAGGTGCATGACATTGGGCCTTTGGGCACAACTTCTCTGAGCCTTGTGTTGGTCTTCAAAAAAGTAAGAGTCCTCAGAGTCTGGGGAGAATGCAGTGAGGGGATGTAAGAAAAGTTCTCAGCTATAGGTCCCTGGTGAGATGGCGGATGTCATTATTATTTCAGAGGGGACGGAGTGGGTTTGTGGTTGAATGACCTCCATGGCCCCAGACCCCACGTTGGGCTCAGCACGGCAGGGTGTTGGAGCTGGGAGAGCCTCTGCAGATCATCCAGTCCATTCATTTCAAGTGGTTCCTTTGGAGGAGAGGACAGGGAAGGGAGGCAGAGAGGCTGGCCTCTGAGCCCTCCGTCTTCCCCAGTATTGTCTTGGGGTCATCATAGTGCCCTTGGTGGGGTGGGAACTGGTGGCCCCACAGGTGTCTGACAAACATGAGAACAGCGAAGAAGAATCCACGGCTGTCAGAGCAACAACGATATAGAAAGTTCTAGATAGCATGGTGTCTCTTGGAAGAAGCAGAAGAGCTCGTTTGTGTAGTAAACCTAGAACACAAACCTGCACAAAGAGTTGCATGCTTTTCGTCTGTGCCTGTGTCTAAGGCAACCCTTCACACATATCTGAGTGAATGCCTTTTAGGAGGGGAGGAAGGAGAGGGGTATGGAGATGGGGAGGCCAAGAAAAATACATACAATAAAGACATAAGACAGATAAGGGTCCTGACGTAGACGGAGGTTATTAGCACACCACCAACTCAGGAATATTAATTTCTGCATCTGAGGTCCCAAAAGCACTATAAGCAGAAGAGAAAGTAAACCTCTGACTACCTCTTCCAATGATGGGGAAACTGAGGCACAGCACAGGGAAGGAGGATTGCCAAAATGGCGGTTGGGTGTCATGCTGCAGTTGGAGCTCCTGACTCCTGGTTTCTCTTGACGCTGCTGTGCCTGGACAGAAGAGGTTGGCACAGGCTCCATTTTCTCATCCCACCAGTGTTGGCAGAAGGACTTTTGGGGCAGGGTCTCACCTTCCCACACCCACTTGCCCTCACCCATCCCCTAGCTAGGTTACAGGACAAGGCAAGCCTATTGTGACAAAAGCCTTTGTTTGAGGGACTTTTGTTGACAAAGGGGAAAGAACAGAAAAGTTAGGGAACATGTGTGACCTCCAACTCTGTCGATGATAAAGTTTTTTGCTATCTTCCATTATAAAAATCAATAGGCCAGGGGTGGTGGTTCATGCCTGTAATCTCAATACTTTGGGAGGCTGAGGCTTGAGGATTGTAAGAGTTCGAGACTGGTTTGGGCAACAGAGAGAGACCTCGTCTCTATAAAATTAAAAATTAAAAAATTAGCCTGGCATGGTGGCACGCACCTGCAGTCCCAGTTACATGGGAGACTGAGGCAGAAGGATCTCCTGAGCCCAGAAGATCAGGGCTGCAGTGAGCCGTGATTGTGCCACTGCACTCCAGCCTGAGCAACAGAGTGAGACCCCCAATTTAAAAAAATCAATATATGCTCCTAATATAGTATTTTAAAAGCACAAAGTTTGTTATTTCTCTCCCATTATAGATTCAACAGTGTTCCTAATATGCTATTTGGAAAATACAAAGTAGAAAAATGAAAACAATGCACAGTCCTATAACCCAGGGCAGCCCCCGCTGATCTGATGTCTGTTTCTTTTCTTCACTTCTATCTTTATTTCCCATCTGTGGTCACATTTAATCATGCGGATGCCTGAATAAACCACTGTTTTCCCAGTTTCGTCTTTTAAGTCACCTTCCTTTAAGGAACTGTCAGGTGCAACACGGGAAAGAAGTTTTATTTTTTGGTCTAAGCATCCTGTGAGCTGGCTTTGCCTTTGTGTGGTTTCGTTTGGAGCCTGCCGGCCTGCTGCGTAACCGTTCATCAACCTGCCTTTGCTTCGGATTTCAGTATGGAAGCAGCAAATTGATTTTAAATAGTAACACCTCGAAGGGGATGTTGTTTGGGGGTTTACAAATCCATCGCCCTCCGCCGGCTACCCTGTGGTGGTGTTCTGGCTGGTGCATGCCGTCGATAGGAGGCCAGGGGCGTTGCCCAGGGAGCGGGTGGCTCTGGTCAAGGTGAACAGACGGCGCTGTTTCTCTTCTGGCTGTCTGCCTGGTCTGGGGGTCTTGGGGAATGGGAGAATCAAAATCTGGTCGTGGGGGGAATTTTACAAGTCTCCCAGCTCAGTCGAAGACCTTACTTCTTTTTTCCTTCCTTCCCTCCTCTTTTTAAACAGTTTACAATTAACATTCAGGGTTTAGTCTTCACCCCCCACCCCATGGAATTTTCATCTCTTGATTCATGCTACAAGATAAAATCCCTGTTTATCCAGTTGCATGAATAATTGATAAGCTCTTTCCAACTTGCCAGGAGCAGCGTATCAGTCTCGCCTTGTGGCCTGGAACGCTTGACAATTTCCGGAGCGCCGGCAAGAGATCTTTGCACGGTTCCTGCGTGGAGCCCACTGACTTTCTGTCTCAGAGGTGGGGGTCGATCTCTTGATCCTGACTCATGAGCCAGGAATGAGGTGTCCAGGGTGCCAGCGCTGGGGATGCAGGGGTCAGGGTGGGGGACACATCCGTGTCCACTTAGACTTTCTGAAACTCAACATCTGTGACAGGTGCGAACTTGATTCTGCTGGGAACCTCCCGGCTGGCAGTTTCAGGGTTCATAGCATTAATTAACTCTAATCTGTTCCCTGATAGTGTAAAGCAGGCCCAAGAAATGAAGGCATTTTCTTTCCTACATATTTAATGGATTTAATGAGATAACAATGAGAAGCTGTGTCTGGGCTCTTTAATGCGCTTGGCGCTCTGGCCATGTTTAGATGATAAAAGGCGGTGGGCTGTTATTTATGCACTTAGCTGGGGTTTATTCTTTTTAAACAGGCCTGAGCAGCTGCCTGTTATATTTGGCTCATGCTAGCTTAAAAAAAGAATGTATAGGCCCTACTGCAGAATGTCCCAGTGCGTCAAGGCCAAGGTAAATGCAACTTGGGGTGGTTGTGAGGATGCCAACTGCCCTGAAGAAAAAAGGACCAAGATACTGTTCCTTTCATCCCTGCCCTTGTTCCCCGTCGCCCCTCCAGACTTCAGGGTGACTGACACTTGGGTCTAATGGAGCTGAAATTTTGCTTGTGCTACCACCGCCAGTAGGACACTCTTGTTGAGATCTGTTGAAAGGAGCCGGCTTCCAGACTCTTCCAGGACTTCACCACGGGGAAAGTAGGGCTTTAGGTCAAGTCCTTCATATTTACCAAACCTAGGCATTCATTCAGTTTTTCTCTCATTTGGGGAGGGTGGAGAGAAAATGGATCAGAGGATGATTTTTTTTTTCTGGCCTATTTTCCCAAAGCTCCAGGAAATTAAGAAATGTGCCATTGGTATTAACAAATTTTTTTTTTGAGTCAGGGTCTCACTCTGTCACCCAGGCTGGAGTGCAGTGGCATAATCACAGCTCACCACAGCCTTGACCTCCTGGGTTCAAGTGATACTTCTGCCTCAGCCTCCTGACTAGCTGGGACAACAGGCGTGTGCCACCATGCCCAGCTTATTTTTTGTTTGTTTTCTTTTTTTGAGACAAGGCCTTTCTATATTGCCCAGGCAGGTCTTGAACTCTTGGGGTCAAGCAATCCTCTTGCCTTGGCCTCCCAAAATGCTAGGATTATAGGCATGAACTGCCACATCAGGCCTAGCAAACGATTTTTAAAAACTTAAAGAAGAACTCCCGCCATAGGTCGAGGGTCCCAAGTAGACCCTGGCTTGTGGGCTCTACTGGCCGTAGGAGATGAGCCATCGTGTGGAGAGCTATAGGTGACACAGGATGGCAGGAGTGACAATTTTCCCTGTACCTTTTTTCTACCACATTTATCACAGTTTGAATGTCTGTGCCTGGTGGCTCCAGCAAAAAGGGATCAGAAGGGGTTTCTGGGGTGACATGGCCCAGACCTCAGGCCTGGTCATGGGCGGGGGGGAAGCTGGAGGGTGTTTGTGTGGTTTGCGGACCCACCTGCAGACCCTGAAGACCAGCAGGCATTTCTCTGGAAAACAGTCTCCAAGGTGGTTCTGAGTGGCCCACTCTAGCACCTTCCCTAAAGCCATGGAGCCCTGCTGTGTCTGCATGGCTGTGTGACTTATTGGGAAGTAGAGTGTATGGTGGACTCCAATGACCTATATGCTATGGAAAAGGTAAAAGGGGCATGGGAGGGGAACAGAGGAGCCAGTGCTGGTGACCCTGTTCCTACAGTGAGGTCTTGCCCAGTGGGGACATGGGCAGTAGCCACACCCTGCTGCTCTTGGGGGAATGCAGGTCCCTGGGCCTCTGCTGGTGAGGATGGTACACCATCGTGTGTGTGATTTTGATATTTAAGCTGTACGTGTGTTGGACCACATGAACCAGTTTGGATGGCTTATCTGAGTAAATGGCTGATGTGGATAGAACCCCAAGGCCAGAGCTTGGCACAGGGCAGTGTTGGAAAATGTGGACTCATGATGATGATGATGATGATGATGAAGAGGAGGAGGAGGAGTTAGGATCCTAGGAGTCAGGAGTCTGGGCTCGAGCCAGCCAAACCACCATCCACTAGTGCAAGCTCAAGAAGCCTCTGTTCCCGTCTCAGATTATTCATCCATAAAAGGCCCCAGGCACATGGGAGGAGGTGAACCATGCCAAGCATGGCCCTAATTGTGAGAAGCTGACACCCCACAACCTTTGATCTCTTGGGGTGTGGTTTCTTTCCTCTCTTTTGACTTATGAGGACATAAAACACATTCCTATTACAGAAAACAGTACGAAGCAGAAAAGCCCATCACTCATTCATTCAACAAATGCCTGTTGGGAGGGGTAAGAGCGAACCCCTGGTGGGACGGAGTGAAGCCTTGGGATCTCTCTGGATGAGGCAAGAACTGCAGGAGGACTTTGAGTCTCGCAGCAACTCAAAAGCCTGTTCCCAGCTGTAGTTCATTGAACCAGAAAGGGGGATCCTTCAAGTCTCTGAAGCTCTCTGACTCCAAAAGTCCCCTGAGAAAGGGCAGATTTCCTGAGGGGGAGTAAGCTTAGGGCTTTGACAGGGAGTGATGTTTTCTCAACTTTGGGGGCAGCAGAATGCACAGACCTAGGGGAAGGAGACCCAGGAAGGTGGCTGCAAAGTGTGCATGAAAGGGGGCAGGGACACTCAGTGGGAATACCATGGGGCCCAGCGAAGTTGCCTGCCCTGGGGGCCCAGTAAGAGGTGTGGAGTTTCCCATTAGAGACAGCTGAGATGATTTCCGATGTTATGTAGATACGGCATGGAAGTCACTGGATCCTTTCTCAGTTGTATTGTGAGAGGAAATGTCTCTGTGGGGTACTGGTGTATTCTCCGTACCACTTAATGCTTGCCAAGGTCTCCTTCACTAAGGGAATGCAGCCCTCAGGCTCAGAGCTTGTGCTCAGGGAGCAGAATCTAGCCAAAATTTAATTCTGATGTTTTGTTTTGATTGCCCTTTAAAAAAGAGCAGTTATCTTCTGTTGGCCATGAGAAATACTACTTCCTATTTCTGTTTTTTTCCTCATATTTCATTAAGGTATAATTTGCATATAGTAAAGTCAGTCCTTTTTAGTATACAATTCTGTGAGTTTTGATAAATGTATACAGTGTATATACTACATCAAGATATAGAAGAGTTCCATTACCCCTAAATTCTCTTTTGGTTCTGACAACTTCTCACTCCCGGTACTTGGCAACTAATGGTCTGTTTTCTGTTCCCATTATTTTGTCTTTTCCAGAATGCCCCATAAATGGAGTCGTATAGTATGTAGCCTTTTGAGTCTGGCTTCTTTCATGTAGCAGGATGCATCTGATATTCCCATGTGGTATATCAATAGTTCATTCCTTTTTTTTTATTGAGTCTGAGTCTCACTCTGTCACTTAGGCTGGAGTGCAGTGGCATGATCATGGCTCACTGCAGCCGCCATCTCCCAGGCTCAGGCGGTCCTTCCACCTCAGCCTCTTGAGTAGCTGGGATGACAGACACGTGCCACCATACCCGGCTAATTTTAAAAATTTTTTTGTAGAGACGAGGTCTCACTATGCTGCCTAGAGTGGTCTTGAACTCCTGTGCCCAAGCAACCCTCCCTCCTCGGCCTCCCAAAGTGCTGGGATTACAGGTGTGCCTGGCCAGTTCATTCCTTTTGATTGATATGTAGTGTCCAACTGTAGGGATATACCACAACTTGTTGGGGAACATCAGGGCTGTTTCCAGATTTGACGGTTACAAATAAAGCCCTTATAAACATTCATGTACAGGATTTTGTGTAAACATGAGTTTTCATTTCTCTTGAGTAAGTACCTGTGTTGTATAATAAATGTATGTTTAACTTTGTAAGAAACTGCCGAGCTGTTTTTCAAAGTGGCCATGCTCTTTTGCATTCCCGTCAGCAACGTATGATGTTCCACGTCCTCATCAGCACTTGATGGTGTCAAGAGTTTTTTGGGTTTTGTTAGTGTACTGGGTATGTGGTAGTATCTCGTTGTGGTTTTAATTTGTATTTTTCTGATGACTAATGATGTTTAACATCTTTTCATAAGCTTATTTGCAATCCATCTATTTTATTTGGTGAAGGTTTCAAATCTTTTGCCCATTTTTCATTTAGATCGTTTGTTTTCTTGTTATTGAATTTTAACTATTCTTTACACATTCCGTGTGCAAGGTCTTTAACAGATACATCATTAGCAAATTATTTCTCCCAGTCTCTTTTCCATTAATTTTCTTTTTTTTTTTTGAGTTGGAGTCTCACTCTGTCACCCAGGCTGGAGTGCAGTAGCACGCTTACAGCTACCGCAGCCTCACCTGCTGGGTTTGGGTGATCCTTCCGCCTCAGCCTTCCAAGTAGCTGGAGCTACAGGCACATGCCACCACACCCAGTTAATTTTTTGTTTTATTGTAGAGATGAGGTCTCGCTAAGTTGCCCAGGCTGATCTCAAACTCGTGGGCTCAGGCAATCCTCTCACATCAGCCTCCCAAAGTGCTGGGAGTATAGGTGTGAGCCAACACGCCTGGCCTCTATTAATTTTCTTAGTGGCGTCTTTTAAAGATCATAAGTTGTTAATTTTGATGAAGTACAATTTATCATTTTTTCTTTTATGGATTATATTTTTGAGGTGATAGCTAAGAAATATTTGCTTAATCCAAGGTCACAAATATTTCTTCTAATGTTTTCTCCTGAAGGTTTTATAGTTTTAGGTTTTACATTTCAGTCTGTGATCTATTTTGAGCTAATTTTTGGATATTGTATGAATTGAGGTTAGCTTTTTAAAATTAATGTTCAACTGTCCTAGCACTATTTGTTGAGAGGATTACCCTTTCTATATTTAACTGCCTTTGCACCATAAGTCCACCTCTATGTATAAGCCTATATCTGGAATTTTATTCTGTTCCACTCTCTGTATGTCTGCCCTTTCTCTGACACAACATTGTCTTGACTACCTTACTTTTATAGTAAGTCTGGAAATCAGCTGGTGTGACTCTATTTTTTAAAATATATTCTTTTATTGTAACTTTATTCTTTTTTCAAAATTGTTTTGGTTATTCTTCCTTTGTCTTTTCATATACATTTTAGAATGTATTGATTTCTATCAAAAATTCTACATGGGCTTTGACTAGAATTGTGCTGACTGTATCAATCAGTTTGGAAGAATTGACATCTTCACAATATTGTCCTTAACTCATCAATATGGCATGTCTCTCTGTTTATTTAGGTCTTTGATCTTCTTCATCACTATTTTTTGGTTTCCAGCATAAAAAATTGTGTCTTTATTTTTACATGTTTAAACTCCAGTCACCTTCAAAGTACTCTCTGATGCACACCTATCGAGGTGCTTTTTTACCGCTGCTCAAAACAGTTTTTGAACTTGTCAATTTTGATGCTTTTGGTGCTTCCACCGTTTTTTGTTTCGTTTCTTTCACACTGGCAAAACATTTACCTTTGAGGACTTTTTTCATGTGGGGAAACCAAAAAAAAGTTGCTTGGGGTGAGACCGGGTGAATAGGGTGGGTGGGGCATGAGAACTATGCCATTTTTGGTAAAAAAAACTGCTGAACATTCAGCATGATGTGAGCAGGTAGACTCATATATCACCCACCATGAAATGGGCAAACCCGCGGAAAGATCTCAAAAAAAAAAAAATGCACTGAAGCTGGACACAGCCTCTTACAACAACTCTAGCTGGAACACATACTGATGGGTTCCTCCTAGAACACTTACCTGGCAGGGGAAGCCTGTACTACAAGGGGCCCACCCTAAAAAAAAGTAGATAATTCTGTTTTTGTGTGTGTGTGTGTCCCCCTTGTATAGAGAGCTTGCATGTATCTTGTTAGAGTCACACCTAAGTATTTTTATAGGCTTTGGTGCTATTGTGATACCTTTAAAATTGTCATTTTTAATTGATAGTGTGTAGAAGTACAATGAATTTTTTACACTTGACCTTGTATCATGTGACCTTGCTAAACTCTTTTTTGTGTTGTAGCTTTTTAATAGTTTCTTTGAAATGTATGTGTAGATTATCATGTCATCTGTGAATAGAGATAGCTTTGTTTCTTCGTTTCCAAATGGATGTCTTTTTTTTCCCCTTGTCTTATTGCCCTGGTACAATATTGGATAGGAGGGATGAGAGCTGATATCTTTCCTTCTTACTTGATCTTAGGGGAAGAGCATTCAATCTTTTACCATTATGTATAACAGTAGTTGTAGGTTTTTGGTAGATTCTCTTTATCAGGTTGAGGTTGTTCCCTGCTAGTCCTTGATTCCTGGGAGTTTTTTTTTTAAATCAAGAATGTGTGTTTGTAAAATGCTCTTCTGCATCTCTTATGATGACTACATGATTTTTATTCTTTAGTCTGCTGGTGTGGTGAATTATGCTGATTGATTTTTGAATGTCAAACTAGCCTTGCCTTCCTCAATTAACCACATTTGGTTGTAATGTATTATCCTTTTTTATATACTTTTAGATTTGATTAGCTTGCATATTGTTAAGGATTTTATCTGTATTCGTGAAGGTTATTGGTCTTTAGTTTCTTTTTATTGTAACGTCTTTGGTTTTGGCATCAGAGTTATGCTGATCTCATTAAATGAGTTGGGAGGTGTTCTCTCCTCTTTTGTATTCTGGGAGAATATGTGTAAAATTGGTATTATTTCTTTCTTAAATATTTGGTAGAATTCACCAGTGAAGCCATTTGGGCCTGGAGTTGTATTTTTCGGAAGGTATTAATTCTACATTTTATTTACTTATATATATAGGATTATTCAGGCTGTCTTTCATCTTGAGTGAGCTTTGGCAGTTTGGCAGTCTTTCAGGGAATTTCTCCATTTCATCTAAGTTGTCAGATTTGGAGGCAGGAGTTGATTGTAATATTCCCTTATTATCTTTTCTTCTTTGTGAAATAATGTCCAGTCTTTTATTCCTGATATTGATAATTTGTGTTATTCTTTTTCTGTTAGTCTGGTTAGAGGTTTATCTGTGGTACTGACATTTTTTCAAAGCAATAACTTTGGGTTTTATTTTTTTCTGTACTAGTTTTTTGTTCTTAATTTCATTAATTTCTGCTCTTTATTATTTCCTTCCTTTTGTTTATGATTCCACTTTATCTTTGCTATTGGCTTATTATTTATATATCTTTAAAAAGTTTTAGTGGTTGCTGTAAGTTTCACAGTATGAATCTTTAATAATTCTAACTTTAAATGATATGATACTACTAATCTCATACTGTCTAGTCAAAGAAACTTACAAAAATATGCAGATAAATCTTTCCTCCAACACTTTGTCATTGGGGTCATAGGTTTTATTTTTACATATGCTGTGAGTACACAATAGCTTGTTACTACTTTTGTTTTGACTACTACTTTTTGAAAGTCAGTTATTTTCTAGACGAGGAGTTAACAAACTTTTTCTGTAAAGAGTCAGATAGTAAATATTTTAGGTCTGCATTGTAGGCCATATAGTTTTTGTCACAACTTCTCTCGAGTCTGCCATTGAGTGTGAAAGCACCTATGGACAATACATAAATTTGAATGATTTTTGATCCAATGAAATACTTTATTTACAAAAAAGCAGTGGGCTAGACCTGTGGGCTGGGTATATACTTGGGTTGATAGTTTTTTCTTTTAGCACTTTTGTCTTCTGGCTTGCCTCATTTCTGAAAGCAATCAAGATTTTCTCTTTATCTTTAATGTTCAGCAGCTTGAAGATGATATGCCTAAGAGTTTATTTTTGTTTAATTTATCCTGGTTGGTATTCTCTGAGCTTCTTGGATCTGTGATTTGGTATGTCATTGCTTTTGGAAAATACTCTTTGTACATGGCCCAGAAACTGGTTTGTTTTGGTTAATGTTCCATGTGTACTTGGTTGGAGTGTTCTGTAAGATTGTCAGTTAGATAATTATTTCTTCAAATTCTCATCTATCTTCTGCTGGAATTTCAATTATACTTTGTTAGACCATTTGCTATTGTCCTACAACTCTTGGATGCTCTGCTTTAAAAAAAAAAACCTCCCTTTTCGAGTTTGAATAATTTTTATTGACCTATTCTCAAGTTAGTTGATTTTTCTTACCTGTGTTGCATTTACTAATGAGCCTATCAAAATTATTCTTTGTCTCTGTTAGTATGGTTTTTATTTCCATTTGATTTTTTTCTTACAATTTCACTCCTCTGCTGAAATTACCCATAAGATAATTCATGGTGTCATGGTGTTCTCATTCCTACTAGAGTCTTTAACATACTAGTCATAGTTTGTTTGTTTATTTATTTATTGCATTATGGTCTCACTCTGTCACCCAGGCTGGGGTGCAATTGCATGATCATGACAATCACGGTTCATGGCAGCCTCAATCTCCTGGGCTTAGGTGATCCTTCTGCCTCAGCTTCCCAAGCAACTGGGACTACAGGTGTGTGCCACCATGCCCAGCTAATTTTTTTGATTTTTTTTTGTAGAGATGAGATTTTTCTATGTTGCCCAAGCTGGTCTCAAACTCCTGGGCTCAAGCAATCTTCCTGCCTCAGTTTCCCAAGGTGTTGGGATTATAGGCATGGGTCACCGCACCTGGCCAGTCACAGTTATTTAAAATTTCTATCGAATAATTCTGATATCTGTATCATAGCTAAGTCTGATTCTGTCAATTCTTTTGCTTCTTGACAGTGTGTTGTTTTATTTCTCACTTATTTGAACACCTCACATTTTTAAATTGAAAGCCAGACATGAGGATGATAGACACTGAGTTTCTAATGTCTGGGGATGGACCATACCTTTATTTCTGCTAGGCCTTTAGTGTGGGGAGTTGAGTTGTTCTATTTAGGAATTCAACTGTGTTTAGGTTTGGTTGTTGCTATAGTTACCCCCAGTGCCCCACAGCTTCAAAGCCCTCTTGTGCTAGTTTGTGTTTAGGTTGGGGGCTGGTTTGCTAAAGGGTTTTCCTCACATCTGCTCCTCCTTTAGCTTCGAGTGTTCCTTTGTGCTTTGCCACAGAGTGAGTCTCTCTGCCTGCTCTTGCCCTGCCTCCAGCAGTAGACCACTGTGACTTGTTACTTCATGCCTGTTTGCCTGGTAGTAGGAACTGGAGACTGTTCTCTGTTGATCTGAATGTGTCTCAGTCTTAGACAGGCACTGTGTGGTTCTGTCTACTCCCAGCTATAGGGCTGGGTTTAGGATGTATCCCTGCCGACCCACCGGACCGCAGGATCAGAGGATTTTTGTTGTTGTTTCCTTCAGGTCACTTCAGTGGTTTTCACTAGTGCCTTTATGGGAACAGACTTTATTGCCTCTCCCCTGGACATTTTAGGGAGATTCTGATGGGGCTTTGTGCTTTTCCTGAGTGACTACTGTTCCCCTCCCCAGGCCTACATTGCCGAGGATATTTTCTCAGGATTCTTCCCTTGCCCTTTCTTATCTTTTGGTGAGCACTCAGTTCAGCCATGGAAACAAACTTGTGTATGGAGTGAATTCCTCCTGTCTGCAGCTCCCAGAAGTGCCATGTCGTCTCTGCAGCCTCACTCAGCTTCTAGCAAGTTGTTAAATATTCTGATACCTTTTTTTTTTGAGTCTCACTCTATCGCCCAGGTGGAGTGCAGTGGCATGCTCACGGAGTACAGTGGCATGCTTTTCTCCTGGTGTCCAGTGGCATCTACTTCAGGTGAGCAAGTGTTCCAGTCCTGTCTCTCCACAGAGGCATGTATTTTTCTTTAGATTTCAGGTTAGTTGGTTGCCCTGCAACCTTAGCAACCTGCTGGATTAAAGAAAAGAGGCAACATTTCAAATGATTTTTTTTTTTTTTTTGGTTGTATTTCTAAGGATGGAGGGATGCTCTTTCCAGCTTTCTGCATCTGAAGCAGTCTGACTTCTTTTAAAAATAAATTTTCTCTGGTAAAAATAACGTGTCCTTTAATAAGTTAATAACATAAAGCAAAGCAAATACTATGAAGCAAAGTAAATAATATAAAGCACCGACAACTGGTTAGGGGACAACAGGCCCTGGAGTCAGCATTCATATCATGCTTTCCTTGTGACCTTGGAGAAGACACTTTACATCTTGGAGTCTCAGTTTCCTCATCTGTGCAACAGGGATCAAATGTTACCCAGAGAATTAAAAGGGCTAGTATGTAAAAAGTACTTGACTTATGTTAAGCGGTCCATTATATTAATACGATTAATGGAGGTTATTAATTTAGATAGGTCTAAAGACCATCTCTGTAGTCTGAAAGGCAGTCCCATATGCATGCAGTTGAGAATTGAGGTGGTATGATTTTCAAGTCTCCTGGCCTCTCTCCTTCCCCGTCCACCTCTCTCCCTCCCTCCCTTCTCTCTGTCTCTTTCTATTTCTCCCTCCCTCTCTCCCTCCTCACTCTCTCTCTCTCTCTCTCTCTCTCTCTCTCTCTTTCTCTCTCTCTGCTCTCTGAAACTGCTCACTGGTGGAATTCTCTGAAGTAGCTTCTATCACTACTCCCACCATTTAAAGCATATCCCGAGGCAGAAGAAGACGTGTAGAT
>CAUYQG010058995.1:0-26844 GCA_963574415.1 Tarsius wallacei | reverse complement strand
AGGGGGATGGGATTAATGGTGGTGGGTATCTATCTGGGGATGGGGAGACACCTCTTATCAACAAGGGTACCTGAACGAAATATTTTTGTATGCCTAACCCCTAACTGTACCCCACAATAACATAATAAAATAAAATTAAATTAAAAAAAAGAAGTAAACCAAACTTTCCAAATCATAGAAAAGAAGCTTAAAAAGAACAAAACCTTCAAGAGATGAGCAATTACTTCAAGAGAATGAACCTAAGAGTAATTGGACTTCCTGATGCAGAAACAGAGAGAGAGACCACCGTGGAACAAAAATACCATGAACCTATTCAAGAAAACTTCCCTCACCTCACCAGTGATGTGAAAATTTAAACACAAGTGATTCAGAGACAACAAATGAGAAGACCAACTCCTAGGCACATAATAATTTGCCTGAACAAAGTAGGTATAAAAGAAAAAATCCTAAAAGCAGCAAGGGAAAAAGGTCAGACTACCTACTGGGGGGACAAATCAAAATAGCAGCAGATTTATCTACAGAGACCCTTCAGGCTCAGAGAGCTTGGAGCCCAATATTCAAAGTTCTCAAAGATAAACAATTTCAACCAAGAATAACCTACACAGGCAAGCTAAGCTTCATCAGTGAGGGAGAATTAAAATCTTTCCCAGACATCCAATACCTAAGAACATACGCTGCCTCCAGACCACCCCTACAAGAAACTCTTAAGAAAGTATTAAACACAGAAGAAAAAGGAAAAAGAACAACAATGTTCTTCACAAGAGTACAGGAAAAAGATTGAAATCACACATGAATCAACCCAAAAACCAAAGGAAAGACAACAAATAAACAGGAACAACAACTCTATAAGAACCTCATGACAGGGATAAACCCCCACATTTCAATTTTAGCCTGAATGTGAATGGACTAAGTGCACCACTGAAAAGACACAGAATGGTGGACTGAATAAGAAACCATGGCCCATTATTTGGTGCATCCAAGACACTCATCTCACTACAAGGGACGCACAAAGACTCAAAGTTAAAGGATGGAAAATTAGTTTCCAGGCAAATGGATCACAAAAGAAGGCCGGCGTTTCAATCTTAATATCAGACTAAACAACCTTTAAACTATCAAAAATTTAAAAAGATGCAAAAGGACACTACATAATGACAAAAGGTTCAATCCATCAACAAGAAATATCCATCTTAAACATATACACACTCAACACAGGAGCACCAGCATTTATAAAACAACTACTAAATAAACTAAAAAAAGATAGTGACTCTAACACTATCATAGCAGGGGAATTAAATACCCCAATGACAACCCTAGATAGATCACCGTGGCAAAAAAATCAACAAGGAGATACAGAATCTAAACTTGACACTTGACCAAATGGACTTAGTGAATACCTACAGATTATTCCACCCAACAACTACAGAATGTATATTCTACTCATCACTACATGGAACATATTCAAAGATCGATCACATCCTTGGCCATAAATCAAGCATAAATGAATTCCATAAGGTTGAAATCATGCCGTTCCCCTTCTGAGACCACAGTGGAATACAAATAAATATCAAAACCAACAACTTTTCCCCAAAGTCCACAAAGATATGAACACTAAACAGCATGATGCTGAACAACGACAGGGTCAACACTGAAATCAAAGGAAAAATTGAAAGATTCCTGGAAACAAATGAAAATGAAAAATCATCTTACCAAAACTTCTAGGATGCTGTGAAATCAGTTCTAAGAGGGGAATTTATATCTCTACAAGCACACTCAAGAAAATGGAAAGATCACAAGTGGAGAGCCTAACAAATCACCTAAGGGAGCTAGAAAGAGCACCAAAACCCCAACTTCAGCAGAAGAATCCAAATCACAAAAATAAGAGCCCAAATACGGGACATAGAGTACAAACTTGTCATAGAAAACATCAACAACAACAAAAAGCTAGTTCTTTGAAAGAATTAACAAAACTGATGGACCCCTAGCCAGAATGACCAAGAAAAAGAGAGAAAAAGTTCAAATAACATAATCAGAAATACAAAAGATCAAATCACAACTGACTCTGAAGAAATACAAAGGATTATCAGAGATTACTATGTACACCTATATGGAAACAAACTTGATAACCTAGATGAAATGGAGGACTTTCTGACATCACACAACCTTCCCAGGAAGACATTGAGACACTAAATAGACCAATAACAACCCAGGAAATTGACTCTGTCATACAAAAACTACCCGCAAAAAAAAAAAATCCTGGCCCAGACAGCTTTCCAGCAGAATTCTACAAAACGTACAAGGAGGAGATGATACCAATTGTATTGAAAGTATTCCAGGCAATTGAGAAAGATGGAATTCTCAAATTATTTTATGAAGCTAACATTACACTGATATCCAAACTGGGTAAAAGTCCAACAAAGAAAGAGAACTACAGGCCAATATCCCTTATGAACATAGATGCAAAAGCTTCAACAAGATTCTAGCAAATCAGATCCAAAAACACATCTCAAAAACGATCCACCATTACCAAGTAAGCTTCATCCCCACGATGCAGGACTGGTTCAACATTCGCAAGACCATAAATGTCATTAAAAACATTAACAGATGTAAAAGCAAGAACCACATGATTATCTTATTAGATGCAGGAAAAGCTTTTGATAAAATCCAGCATCCTTTCTTGATAAAAACCCTCAAACACCTTGGCATAGAAGGAACATATCTCAAAATAGTAAGTGCCATCTACTATAAACCCACAGCTAACATATTGCTAAATGGACAGAAACTAGAATCATTTCCCCTGAAAACTGGAACAAGACAAAGCTGTCCACTCTCACCCCTCTTGTTCAACATTGTGTTGGAAGTTCTAGCTCAGGCAATTAGACAAGAGAAGGAAATCAGGAGTATCCAAATAGGACAAGAAGAAGTCGAGTTATCCCTCTTTGATGATGATATGATCCTATACCTTGAAAATCCAAGAGAATCTGTCAAAAACCTGCTTGCACTAAAAAAGGACATTGGGAAATCTCAGGGTACAAAATAAATTTGCAAAAGATAGTTGCATTCCTTCACACCAACAACAAACAGGCAGAGATCCAAATAAAGAACACAATCCCATTCACAATAGCCATTAAAAAAAAAATGAAATACCTCAACATCTTCCTAACCAGAGACGTGAAAGACCTTTACAATGAAAATTACAAAACACTGCTTAAAGAAATCCAGAAGACACAAACAAATGGAAAAATATTCCACGCTCATGGATAGAAAGAATCAACATTGTTAAGATGTCCATCCTACCAAAGGAAATCTACAGATTCAATGCAATACCCATTAAGCTACCAACATCATTCTTCTCAGACCTGGAAATGACAATACAGAAATTCATATGGAAACATAAATTACCATGAATAGCCAAAACAATCCTTAGCAAAAGAAGCAATGCAGGACGTATCACACTTCCTGACTTCAAACTTTACTATAAGACTACAGTAATCAAAACAGCCTTGTGTTGGAACAAGAACAGGCACATAGTCCAATGGAACAGGATAAAGATTCCAGAAACAAAGCCTCAATTCCTCAACCAACTCATCTTTGACAAAGCCTCCAACAACAACCAATGGGGAGAGGAGAACCTATTCAGTAAATGGTACTGACCACATGCAGAAGATTGAAACAGGACCCCTACCTATCACCATATACAAAAATTAACTCTAAGTGGAACAAAGACCCGAATGTAAAAGCTCAAACTTTACGAATCTTAGACAACGCAGGAGACACCCTTATGAAAATTGGAACTGGGAACCAATTTATATTCAGAACCCTAAAGGTCAATACCTTAAGAAATAAAAGAGACAAGTGGGACCTCTTTAAACTGACGAGTTTCTGCAAAGCAAAAGAAACCATCAAGAGAGCAGGGAGACAGCCCACAGAATGGGAAAATATATTTGTCAACTGTTTATCCAACAAAGGCCTAACATCTAAGATCTACAAGGAACTCAAATGCTCCAAAAGGAAAAAAGCAAACAGCCCCTTTAAAAAGTGGGCAAAAGACATGAATAGAAGCCGGGCTCGGTGGCTCAGCCTGTAATCCCGTGCTTTGGGAGGCTGAGGTGAGTGGATTGCCTGAGCCCGCAGGTTTGAGACCCACCTGGGCAACTTGGTGAGACCTCATCTCTACAATAAATAAAAAACCAGCCGGGCGTGGCAGCGTGCGCCTGTAGTTCCAGCTACTTGGAAGGCTGAGGCAGAAGGAACGCTGGAGCTCAGCAGGTTGAGGCTGCAGTGGCCGGGAGCGGCCACTGCACTCCAGTCTGGGCAACAGACTGAGACTCCAACTCAAAAAAAAAAAAAAAAAGATATGAATAGACACTTCTCAAAAGAAGATATACAGGTAGCCAACAGACACATGAAAAAGTGCTCAGCTTCACTCATCATCAGAGAAATGCAAATCAAAACCACATTGACATACCACCTAACCCCAGTAAGAATGGCCATCATTAATAAAACAAATAACAACAGGTGCTGGCGAGGATGTGGGGAAAAAGGGATGCTTCTACACTGCTGGTGGAAAGACAAACTAGTGCAACCTCTTTGAAAGAGAGTGTGGCAATTCCTGAAAGAACTAGAAATTGACCTTCCATATATATTCCCCTATTGGGAATATACCTGGAGTAACTCAAATCATTCTACAAAAAATATACCTGCACATGTATGTTTGTTGCAGCTCTATTCACAATAGCAAAAACATGGAACCAACTGTGTTGCCCATTGAAACTGGACTAGATATAAAAAATGTGGTACATTTACATGATGGGATATTATGCAGCCATAAAGAAGGACAAATATATGGACTTTGCAGCAACTTGTATGGATTTGAGGTTGATCATACTCAGTGATTTATCACGGAAACAAAGAACAGAGTTCCTTATGTTTTCACTCATAAACAGACCTTAAACAATTATAATACTATAAGAAAGCAATTGGCAATAGCGGGAAACTGTTAGGGGAGGGGGTTGGGATTGGCAGTTGAGGGAAACTGCTAGGGAAGGGAGGGACTTACCTCATCAAGGGTCCCTGCATGATCAATGTTTTATATACCTAACCCTGAAATGTACCTCACATCTTTATAATAAAAAATTTTTAAGAAAGAAAGTATTAAACACAGAAGAAAAGGGGAAAAGAACAACAATGTTCTTCACAAGAGTACAGGAAAAAGATTGAAAACACACATGAACCAACCCCAAAAAACAAAAGAAAGACAACAAACAAGTACAACAACAACTCTATAAGAACCTCATGACAAAGATAAACCCTAACGTTTCAATCATTAGCCTGAATATGAATGGGCTAAATGTACCACTGAAAAGACATAGAATGCCAAAATGGATAAAATAGCATGAGGCAGCAATATATTGTCTCCAAGAGACTCATCTCACCAGAAGGGACACTCACAGATTCAAAGTAAGAGGATGGGAAACAAAATTTCAGGTGAATGGAACACAAAAGAAAGCTGGAGTTGCAAACTTAATCTCGGACAAAATACCCTTTAAGCTATCAAAAGTTAAAAAAAAGATGAAGAAGGTCACTATATAATGATAAAAGGTTCAATTCATCAATAAGAAATATCCATCCTAAACATATATGCACCTAACATAGGAGCACCAACGTTCGTAAAGCAACTTCTAGGCAAACTTGAAAAAGAGATTGACTCTAACACTCTCATAGCTGGGGACTTTAATACCCCACTCACAACCTTAGACAGATCATCAAGACAAAAAATCAGCAAGGAGACCCAGAATCTCAATGAGACTCTTGAACAAATGGACTTAATTGGTACCTACAGAACACTCTACCCAACAACCACAGAATATACATTCTACTCATCACCACATGGAACGTACTCCAAGATTGACCACATCACTGACCACAAATCAAACATAAACAAATTTCATAAGATTGAAATCTTGCCATGCACCTTCTCAGGTCACAGTGGAATAAAAATAAATATCAACACCAACAAAGTTCCCCCCAAACCCACAAAGACATAGACAATAAACAGTACGATGCCAAGCAACTCCTGGGCCAATGATGAAATCAAAACAGAGATTAAAAGGTACCTGTAAACAAATAAAAATGAAGAAACATCTTACCAAAACCTCTGAGATGGCATAAAAACAGTAGTGAGAGGGAAATTCATATCTTTACAAACAAACATGAAGAAAATGGAAAGATCACAAGTTAACAGCCTAACAAGTCACCTAGGGAAGCTGGAAATGCGAGACCACCAAAACCCTATCTTCAGCAGAAGAATCCAGATCACCAAAATAAAAACCCAAATCCAGGTTATAGAAGACAAAAAGATAATATAAAATATCAATGAAGCAAAAAGCTGGTTTTTTGAAAGAATAAACAAGATAGATGGTCCCCTAGCCAGACTGACCAAAAAAAAGAGAGAGAAAGCCCAAATAAACTCAATCAGAAACACAAAAGATGATGTCACAACTGACCCTGAAGAAACACAAAAGATTATCAGAGACTACCGCTATGTACAATTGTATGGAAACAAACCTGAAAACCTAAAGGAAATGGAGGACTTTCTGACATCACACAACCTCCCTAGGTTGAAACAAGAAGAAACTGAGACCCTAAATAGACCAATAATAATCAAGGAATTGATTATGTCATAAGAAAACTACCTACAAAAAAAAGTCCTTCATCAGATGGCTTTCCAGCAAAATTCTACAAAGCATACAAGGAGGAACCGATACCAATCCTATTAAAAGTATTCCAGGGGATTGACAAAGATGGAACTCTCCCCAAATCATTTTAAACTTTATTAAAATAAAGTCATCAATATGGTGGATCGGCATAATGTTATGTAGAATGTCTACATTGTTTTGTCTACTCTTCTACATGTCTTCTTTCTAGCCATCCTCTAAAAACATTGCCTATCTTTACCCCTTTTTAAAAAATATCAGTCAGATTCAAATTTCTTTTATATTCAGTTACCATCCTTATTCTTTTCTGGTTCTGCAGTGGTAGTTGCTTCACACAGTCACTACTTCTACAATATGTAGTGTTTTTCAATTTTATTTGATTTACTTTTTAGTTATCTGTTTAGTATTTTCATATAAATAATTGTTCTTTACATTAATTTTTTTGTTGTTGTTAAAAGATCTGGCTTTTTTTTTTTTACTCCTGTGCAAAAATTGACCGATACAGTAATAAATTACAACACACTAAGTTATTTTTTTTAATCAATCCATTCATCCAAAATCAAATTCAAATTTACACAGCTACTAACAAGGGGAGGGGGGTAAAAAAAAACCAATTGTTTTCAGATTATGTTAACTAATAGATGGAGAATACTGATGCATTATAAGAATTATCATTTGCCACCACAAGGTAATAATTGATACAGAAAACAATTGTTAATATATGTTAAAACTAGTAGGTACAAAGTTATTGGGGTAGATAATATGTGTTCTTCTTCAAAGTATGATTCTACAGATAATATATTCTGTAAAAAAGAGTTAAAAATTACCTTTACAATCGATAGATATAAAATATACCACCACAATGGGAAAAACTAATATAATGTGCCCCTGGTATACTTTTATAAGAAGTCCACAATATTTCCTATGTAGTATTTTCCCCAAAATGTTTACCCTAAATTTAACTATAAGGAAATGATCAGGCAAGCATAGATTAAGGGTTTTTTTATTTTTAAAACTACAAAATAATCGATAAAATAAAGGAGCACTTTTATTTATTAAATGATACTGATGAAATTCTACAATCAAATGTCGTACATAATCTTATTATCCTATATTGCATTTTGAATTTATATATATATGACTCTGGAAGAATTTGCAACATTTATAAGTAGAATATTAAGTAATAAAATTCTATCAGTGTTAAAATCCTTTTGGTGTGTTATGGTATGGTTATGGAAGAAAATGTCCTTGTTCTTAATTAATAATGATGACTGAACCTTACTTTAAAATGGTTCAGAAGCATATATATATATATATATGTGTGTGTGTGTGTGTGTGTATTCTTTACATGTATGTATATATATTCTATATATATTCTAGCATAATATACATATTAAGGTAGATTATAGTGAAGGATAAAATCATGTTGCAGAAAGTTAACATTTGATAAATTTAGGTTAATTTTATACACTTTCTTGTATGTTTTAATTTTTCTGTAGACTATCATAATTTTATATAAAAATTTGATGTGAGGAAAAAGGAATTATATGATCTCACCTATGATTAATAAGATAGGTCTGGCTATAGTGGTACAGTAAAACTTAAAGGGACAAGGGACAAGGGAGGCTCATTAGCAATAATTTCAGAGAAATGAGTGAATGGCTTGAATCAGCATAGGAGAAGTTAAGATGGTGAGAAGCAGTAAATTCTGGACCTATTTGGAAGATAATTCTTGCAGAAATATACTAAAAACAAAAGTTTCTCTCAACCCCCAAATTTGGTCTGCAATGATAATAGAGTAGTAAAATAGTTTTACTGAATAAGATTAAATCAGAATGTGATATACAACACAGAATATGCTAAGAGATTGTGACGACAAAAAAAGACTCAGCCCTTTCTATAGCCAAAAATATCCAACCAATTACACACATGTTTTCAAGATAAAAAATAACTAGCCCCTCCATAAGAAGATTTGATGGCATCATTTATCACAGTTCATCCTAAAGTCAATCTTGCAATTGGATTGTTAGCTAATTGGATTTATTCAGAGACTAACTAATATTTCTTTATGACAGGAAGTATTTCCGCAACTTGGAGAAAAATTTGACCTTTGTTCTCTCATAGAAGCTGGAATTTAGGGGTGCTATAATCCTTATTGTTTACATTTAGGAGATGGCTCCCTGATATTTGAGAAAGACATCTCTGGGTCATAAAGGTGACAAAAATCCTAATTAGCTTTCAAATATATATATATATATATATAATATATATTATATATATAAATATACATATATATTAAGAAGAGGGAAAACTTAAAATTACAAGTTTAGTTTTCTAAAGTAAATATAGCAAGAAAAAGTTTGAAGGTGGGAAGCAGTTTCCTTCTTTATTATCAACTGGGAGAATTGACTCTTTTATTTTTAATTTTTATTTGTCTTTTAAGTAGTAATAAATGAAAAAGAAAGGGGAGTTGCTCAATATCTTTGTCTAGGTGAAAGGGCACAGTGGGGCAACTGGTTTTTATCATAGGCAACAAGAGTTAATCTATGGTAAAGGAAGGAAAGGACACAGGTGCAAGTTGTTTGGTAGCTTTGAGGGTGAGAGTTTAAAATAGTCTCTTTTGATTACCTCCATATTCTCAGAAAAGTTGGAAGATTATCAGAACGAGAATGGGAAGGGGAGAATGTGAGTAGTTTGCATAAAGACCATAAGGTACTCTATGACAATGGGAGATTATTGAGCCAGTACAATGGAATATGATTACTGGGCAGTTTTAAGAGCCTCTTTGAGATAATTGCCTTCAAAGTAAAAGCAATCAGCATGGTTAGGTGTGGTTTTTGTCACTGATTCTGTTTTCAGCTTAGAACTTGTAGATACAAACCAAGACTTGTGTTTTGCCAAACAAATGTTGAGAATATAGGTAAGGGATATATTATGATAACTGGCCATGGAATTTAAACTGGCTTAGAAGGGAAGTGACTAGGTGATAGAACCAATGGCTTGTGGTTATTGATGGCTATGTCTTCAGAGAGGGAAAATTTAATATAGCTATAGATACTCAAGGTCTTTTGAGTAAGGGACACTGCAGCAGGCACATTAAGTACAGTGAAGGGGTAAGAAATAATTCAGTTTTGGAAGAGTTAACAGCTCAATTTTTCTAATTTTTTAAAAATGTCAAATTATAACTTACTACATTTATTACAATTTAACAGTTTGTCCTTCATTGCTTATAACTGAATAATGTATTCTTCCCCACTAATAGCCAAATGTAATGTAATAGAAAAACATGTACATGGTAACTGAGGCTTAACCATAACAATATTTTATTATTTAAAATATTTACATGTGAATAATGCAGAAAGCTTTTTTTGTGGTAATCGGATTTATATTTATGTTAATATTATTTTCAACAAAAAGCAAAAAGCATTTAAACATCATAACCAAAGTTACATTCATGATTTTTAAATCTGTCTTTAAGAAGGACTATTTGCCAAATTTGCTATAGCAACAATCTGTCACTAACAGGATTCCCTTCTCTTATATTAAATAAAAACAAAAGAAAATATTCCTCTTTGGAACTAAAGCTCTAGCATGTCTAAGAATGGAATAGAAGCATATTGGAAGGCTCATGTGATTTGGAAAACATGTTTTGGTTTACATATCTGAGACGAAAAGGATGACTCAAAATATTGCAGATAAACTAGTTTAAAATTATTTGTAAATCATGGCATATTTCTGTGGGCAAACTTATGTTTCAGGGAGGTTTGGGTATTACTGCTTAAAAAAGGATAAGCCTGTGTACTAAAGATTTTCACAGTCTTTAACTTTGTCTTAGATATTGAATTTTTGTTGTTGCAAAAAGGAAATAAATCTTTTTTCTGAAGACTGTTAGAACTGAAATATTTAAATAGGCCGTTATTTTTCATGGAAGATGATTAACATAATCCTGCAGTAATGTGGTGGTACTATACCAAGAAACTAATCTGATGTCTATAATTTTCAATAAAAATAACAACAGCAACAACAAAAAAACACTTGGAATATAGTGTTAGACTGCTGAGTGAACTCAAAGGGAGATGTGGAACTGATTTGTAATGATGTTTGGGTGCTGGTCAAATGAAGAACCGAAGAGATCATTGGAAAACCAAATTGGGAGATGTTCTTCAAAATCATGAAGGAGACTACAGATGAGTGTATCCAAGATCTTTGCTCTCATGAACAGACTTTACTGTGTGCAAAGCAGGAAGTTGCCATAATTGTAAAGTTATTAACTGACTGAGTTTTAATTGAGATAGATGTTCCCTAGTACTTATTTATTTTATTTTCTAAAAATAAAATGTACTTGAGTATCCAGGTGTCAGAAAAATAATTTGTATGGAGTCATTTTTATTAATTGTGCACTGTACTCAGTAATATATTTTTAAAACATTGTAGGCTTAAAAATGTCTTCTCCACAAAACTAAAATTATTTTATAGACTCATAAAACAAACATTATTTTCAGAGCAATGTTTTTCAGACAAAGTACAAAATTCTTAAATCTTCCTTCTTAACTTTGTTAAATTGTACATATCTATAAAAGTATTCGCTGAAGACTTTTTTAACCATTGGAAAAACAAAAGAGAGATGCTAACCAGCATGGCATCTACACCCATGACTTTAGCTGATGATGGCTCTCAAATTTGTATCCACAGGCCAGACATTGCCGTTGAAATTGAGACAGTCTACTCAACATTGCCACTTGAATAACTAATTGGGATTACAAACTCACATTTCTAAGATAAATTGTGATTTCATCTACCAGAACATACTCTTCTTTCCCACCTTTACATTTCAATAAATTGTTCCATGTGCTTATATCCTTTCTTGTCCCCGATTTCTATAACCAACAGATGGATAACCGTGGCCACTTCTCACATACATCTCTAATTTATCCACGTATTGCCTTCTCCACTTCTTCCATCTGATCAAAAATATCATCTTTTACTTGGACTATTGTAATTTTCCTAGCTGATCTCTTATTTTTCACTTTTGCTTAAACCTCTCAATCTTTCAAACTCAAAGAGGAGCCAAAATGATCTTACTAAAATGTAATTTTTGAAAAGGTTAAAATCTAAATCAAATTATGTCACTGTGTGTAAATACTTCAATGATTTCTGGTTACACATTGAATAAAATCGAGACATTTTATTGTGGCTGCAAATTCCTGGATTACCTGGTATCTTCCCCCTTTTTTTAAACTTCAGCATCTTTTCTCTTCCCCAAAGCTCTATCTCTGCGTTATTTATTACTGGTAAGTTTTCCTTTGATTATGCCATGGCTTGTGCAAACTTTGCACTTATTCTTCTAAATTCTTCTCTCAGCATGTGTCCTATCATGACCTTCCACAGTTATGTGTTATAGAATGTACATTAATCTGTAATTATCTTCTCCATCATATCTTTGTTTCTCCCTTGTCTCTCTATTAAGTCACAGCATCCGGGAAGGTACGAATATGTCTGCCTTGTTTATTACTACTAGAAGCGCATAGAGTAGGACCGGGCATACAGAAAGTGATCAATTTTTAATTAAAACAATAAATACAATATTCCAAATATTCCCATTACTCCTGATCCTTTGTCAGTCCTTATTAATTTAACTATGTATATGTATTCACATTTGCCTATGTAATTGCAATCACTATAATTGCAAATATTGTCAGCAGTTTGTAGAATCCTTTTATTTATTTTATATAAATGTTTTCAGCAGCTACTTAGTTCAGTCCCATTTAACAAATATATGTTGTACGCCTACTGTGTATCAGGCTTTGTGTTAGGCAAAGAGTAACACAACATGGTCAACTGAAATGTTATTAGTTTTGATATTTCTGGAAGAATCATGGGCGATTTTAATTTTATTCATGTTTCTGCATTTAATCTTTATAATTTATTAACTCTTTACATTTTAACTGTTTCTCTTCATGGTAAAAATATTTTTTTTTACTGATTCTAAAAAATGATACATTTGCCATGAAAATTCAAATTATATGGGTATGTATACAAAAGAACATCAAAATTCTCTCCATATATCCTGTATCACTGAAATATCATTATTTTTAGTTTTATGCCTTAAGAGTCAATCATAGTCAGACTGCTATATAATCAGTTTTAACTCAATTGTATGTCAGGGATACCATTCCATGTTTATAAATGTAGTTATAACTTAACCTTTAAAAAAGCTGGGTAATAGTCTATTACAAATTAATTATTTCATTTATTTCTTACTTAATCCATTTTCTGTTGCTAGAATTTTGCAAAAATTAAAATGTAAAGCAAGTTAGAGCGCTCAAATTATTTATGCTAGATGAATTCGTATCTTTGGTTAATTCTTTTTTTAATCTTTTTTGCATGTCTCTTTTTTGTGTCTTTTTTAAAAAAATCTATTTTCCTGTACATATTTGTTGTAATTATATGTATATTTGGTATTAGTTCTGTAATTTTCAACATATTGTGGTTATTTTGCTTTCTTGTTTTGTTTTCTCTTTTCATATTTTTTTATACTGATTTTTTTTCTATTTTTTAAATCTGTTTGTGTCTTTTCTCTATTGCACTGGTTTTCAAATGTGGTACTAGAATTTCCTGCACTGTTTTTACTCAAAAAAGATATCTCCATGGTTTGTTTTTACTATAGCCTATTCTGGATTATTTGATTTAATAACATCTTGAATTACACTAAGAGAACAAATTAAACTATTCTATGGACTGAACTGTTTCCCCTCTCCCTCAACAAACATTCATATGTTGAGGCCATAGCTCTTAATGTGATGGCATTTGAACATGGGCCATTGAGAGATAATTAGTGTTAGATGAGGTCATGAGGATGAAATCCTTATGATGGAATTTAGATTTACAACAAGAGAAATCTCTCTCTCTCTCTCTCTCTCTCTCCCTTTCTCTTTCTGCCATATGAGGACAAAGTGAGACAGTGGCAGCCTGAGCAGTCTAAGTCTAAGCAAACTATTAAAGTTATCTTTTGCATTCTGCATCACCTCTCTTTCCCTGGAGACCCCAACCTCTGCACTGGATGAGTTTAATTTTTTTCTCTTTTGAGTTTTCACTTTTCTTCATGAGTCTAGTTATCTATTTATTCTTGCAAGTGATCCTCTATATCAGTAGTTCTCAAAATTTGTTGGGCTTCATAATCACATCCTGAGATTTTTATTTTCTAAAAATGCACTTGCCTGGACACAACTTCATAAATCTGAGTTACAGTCAGGAAACTCAGAGAAGCCTATGGTCCAGTGTATTTTGAGAGAGCTTCTCAGGGAATTATTATGCATACCTTTGACTGAAAAAACGGTTCATATTGACATATTGATAGTTTCCTTGGCCTCCTTTAGCAATTGCATAGAGCACTATTTCATTTATTTATTTTTTCTTTTTTTTAATGTGCTGCACAATCCTCTGGTCAATCTTCTGTGAGTGGCAATTAGGCTTATGTAACATTCAGTGTCCTAGAACAAGTAAAGGTGGGGATAAAATGCTGCAGCCAGGCCCTGATGTGGCCAGGTTCTTCTACAACCCTGTGGTTACTTAGAATGAGAGTTATAGTTAACAGTGGGAAGTAGGATTATACTGAAAATTGACACTCGTGGTTTTCATTCCTGAGTCCTTTAAGAAGATACAGCTAGTTAGAGATTCTGCCCCAACTTATTTTCATTAATGATCTCAGGAACCTGTTATTTCCAATACCTCACTTTCCCTTTCGAGTGGTTGAGTAAAATCTGAGGATGAGCAAGCACTGAAGTGCATTTGCTGCACCAAAATTCTTCAGTCTATCCCATTCTAATTTTCTCATAATTTGCTACTCAAAGCTTGTGCTCTCAACAATTGCTTCCCTCCACTTGGGACAGAGTGGGACTAAATTATTTATATTTTTTTATGAAAGCCTTTCCTTTTCTAGTAGTACATCATAAGTATTTCAGCATTAGTAGTCTTTTTATTCAATCTGATTACCTCTGCTTCATACACATCAATTACAGACATTTCTGAATGTCCCTAGTCCTTTTTATATTTTTATAATTTCAGTAGCAGAATGGAAACTTTAAAAAATCATTTTTGGGTGATTTCATGAGACCAGGATAATACATTGGGTTCAAATTGCCATTTTGAATAAAAATACAACATATTTATATGTTTCAGTTCTGGAAATTGTTTTTGGTTCTATTGTATAATTTCTACATTTTTACTATTTCTTATCTTGTCAGTCTTTGTGAACATGCTTTCCACTGTGTCTTTCAGCATAATTACAAAAACTTCTCAAATTCTTTGTCTGTTAATTCCCATATTTGAGTTCTCTCAAGTTTGGTCTCCACAATAGTTTGTTTCTTTTCAGAGAAGATCAAGTTGTCTAGATCCTTTATGATTCAAGTAATATTGCATAATATTATGAACCTAGAAAAGTGATTTCTTTATTTAGACTTATTTTTATTTTTTTAATTTTGAGGACATAGTTAACTTAGCTAAACTTAACTATAAAACTCAATCTCCCAAACTGTGCTAGACAGAAGCTCAAATTCCAGTTTGTTTCTTTGAGTATTTTTTGGGTGCTTGGAGTTGTACTTTGCATATAGAATAATGATGTCCTAAAGATAGTCATATCGCTGGGCTCGGTGGCTCAGCTTGTAATGCCATGCTTTGGGAGGCCGAAGTGAGTGAATTGCCTGAGCCTGCGGATTCGAGACCCGCCTGGGCAACTCTACAGTAAATTAAAAAAATTAGCCGGGCATGATAGTGTGCGCCTGTAGTTCCAGCTACTTGGAAGGCTGAGCAGAAGGATCGCTGGAGCCCAGCAGGTTGAGGCTGCGGTGGCCAGGAGCGGTCACTGCACTCCAGTCTGGGCGATAGAGTGAGACTCCAACTCAAAAAAAATAAAAAAATAAAGATAGTCATATCGTAACTCATGCAATCTATAGATATGATACCTTATATTTAAAAAGAAGACTTTGAGAAATTAAGGGTTTGCTTCCAGAATCTCTATTCTGTATACCTTACATTTAAAAAGAAGACTGTGAGAAATTGAGGTCTTGTTTCTAGAAACTCTATTCTATATACCTTACATTTAAAAAAAAAAAAGACTTTGAGAAATTGAAGTTTTGCTTTTGAAATCTCTATTCTGTTCCATTGGTCTATCTGCCTGTTCTTGTAACAACACCAGGCAGTTTTGGTTACTGTAACCTTATAATTAAGTTTGAAGTCTTGGAATGTGATACCTCTCACTTTGTTTCTTTTATTTTGGCTATTGGTGGTCAGGTTTTGTTTTCATATGAATTTCTGTATTGTTGTTTCTAACTCTGAGAATGACATTGGTAATTATGGGTATTGTGCTGAATCTGTAGATTGCCTTGGGTAGGATGGACATCTTAACAATGCTGATTTTTCCAATCCATGAGCATGGAATATTTTTCCATTTGTTTGTATCTTCTTTTGCCGGGAGCCGCAATCCCTGAAAAGAGTAAGGTAAAAGGGATCTGAAAACAGGAAAAACACCGGCTGTGAGAAAGGCTCCAGCCAAATGTGGCCATGACGGAGGCATGCCCCATGGATCCTGTTTGACGGAACTTCCTTAACTTTGAAGGATTGCGTGCATAGGCTTGAGAATGTTTCCTCTTTAATTGAGATAATAGATGCACAGATGGATGATGGCATCTGACAGCAAAAAATTATACTTGGGCATGGTGAAGGTGAGATTGCAGCAAAAGGGTGCCCCTTAGGGTGTGTAAGAATGTTTTTCAGTAACAGCAGGAGGTCGAAAGAAACAAATCGACCACTTCCTCATAAACAACAGACCCCAGCTGAGAGCTGGTGGAAAACAACTATTTGAGATAAAAAATAGGTTAAGATATTATAGGGTTAAATAGGTAGTTTGATAAAGATAGAAGTTAGAATATTAATAATAAAATAATAAGATAAGATAAAATAGTAAGATAAGAGATAGATAATAGTATTAGTGATAGTTAAGAACATATAGGGATAAAAGGATAGAAATAAGATCAATAGAAATAAATATATAGTAGTAAGTAAATTAAATAAGACTTAGAGTTAGGGTTTAGTAGGGTAAGGATATTATAGGCCTATAATAGTAAACAGTTATAAGAAAGTTAGGAAGAAAACCAGGATGTTCACAAATGTTTGACTTAAGAAAAACATCATCTGTGGTTGAAATTGTTAAAGGTCAACTTTATTGTGAGTGCAAAAAGGATGTACATGGGCATTTGGTTAGCAACACAGGATACATTTGTGGGTGCAGGGCTGGATAGGAAAACCTATATAAGCATGTGAAAATTAAATAAAGATTGGCAGAGTCTTGAGCTTTCCCCAGGAAGAGGATTCCTGTCGTTTTCATCTTTTCTTTTTCGCCGCTTCCCAATTCCCCCATCGCAAGCCCTGACTCTCTCCTGGAGCTGGACTCCGGCATTCTTTGATTTCTTTGAGCAGTGTTTTGTAGTTTATGCTGTAAAGGTCTTTGACCTCTTTGGTTGGGAAGATGTCAAAGTATTTCATTTTGGGGGGGCGGTGGATATTGTGAATGGGATTGTACTTTTTATTTGGTTTTTTCCCTGTTTGCTGTTAGTGTATAAAAATGTAACTGTCTTTTGCACATTGATTTTATAGTCTGAGACTTTGCCAAAGTCCTTTATCCATGCAAGGAGGTTTTTGACAGATTCCCTTGGGTTTTCCAGATATAGGATCATATTGTCAGGAAAGAGGGATAGCTTAACTTCTTTTCC
Source organism: Tarsius wallacei (assembly GCA_963574415.1). Lineage (NCBI taxonomy): Eukaryota > Metazoa > Chordata > Mammalia > Primates > Tarsiidae > Tarsius > Tarsius wallacei. The sequence continues at coordinate 9,365 of CAUYQG010058995.1, read as the reverse complement.
TATTTGGATACCCCTGATATCCCTCACTTGTCTGATTGCCCTAGCTAGGACTTCCAACACTATGTTGAACAAGAGGAGTGAGAGTGGGAAGCCTTGTCTTGTTCTGGTTTTCAGGGGAAATGCTTCCAATTTCTAGCCATTTAGTAATAAATTGGCTTTAGTAATATATTGACTATAGATTTATTGTCCATGACTTTTACTATTTTGAGACATGTTCCCTCTACACCTAGTTATTCAAGGGTTTTTTTTTAAATCAAGAATGGATGCTGGATTTTTTCAAAAACCTTTTCTGCATCTAATGATGTACTCATGTGGTTCTTGTTTTTATATCTGTTGATGTATTTAACTACATTTATGGTCCTGTGGATGTTAAACCAGTCCTGCATCTCAGGACAAAGCCTATTGGTCTTGTCTTTGACAAAGCTTCTACCAACAACCACTGGGGAGAGAAAAACCTATTCAGTAAATGGTGCTGGGAAAACTGGTTGACCACATGTAGAAAAATGAATGCAACTAGAGCCCTACCTAGCACCATACAAAGAAAACAACTCCAAATGGATCAAAGACCTAAATGTAAAACCTCAAATTATAAGAATCTTAGAAAATGCAGAAGACACCCTTATAGAAATTGGAATAGGCAACTAATTTCTGATTAAAACCCCAGATGCCCATACTATAAGACAAAAGATAGACAAGTGGGACCTCATCAAATTGAAAAGTTCTGCAAAGCAAAAGAAATCATCAAGAGATTGGGAAACAGTCCACAGGATGGGAAAAAATATTTGCCAACTGTATGTCTGAAAAAGGCCTAATGTCTAGGATCTGCAAGAAACTCAAACATGCCAAAAGGAAAAAAAATAAACAGCCCCGTTAAAAAATGGGCAAAAGACATGAATAGACACCTCTCCAAAGAAGATATATGGGCTGACACATGAAAAAAATGCTCTGTCTCACTATTCATCAGAGAAATGCAAATCAAAACCACACTGAGATACCGCTTAACTCCAGTGAGAATGGCCATCATTAATTAAACAAAAAGCAACAGAGGCTGGGGAGGATGCAGAGAAAAGGGAACACTTCTATGCTGTTGATGGGAGTGCAATCTAATTCAACCTCTATGAAAACAGTGTGGCGATTTCTAAAAGAGTTAGAAACTGACCTTCCATACAACCTAGCAATCCCCCTTCAGGGAATATACCCAGAGGAACTGAAATCATTCTGTAAAAAAGATACCTGGGCACACATGTTTATTGCATCACTATTCACAGTAGTAAAAACATGGAACCAACCATGCTGCCCATCAAAACTAGACTGGATAAAAAAAATGTGTTGCATATACATGATAGAATATTATGCAGTCATAAAAAAGGACAAAATTATGGATGGATTTGGAGTCTATTATACTCAGTGATTGCAGCAACTTGGGTGTATTTGGAGTCTATTATACTCAGTGATCTATCACAGAAACAAAGAACTGAGTACCACATGTTCTCACTCAAAAATGGACCCTGAGAACCTATTATAATACTTCAAAAAAGGGATTGGCATTAGCAGGACACTGCCAGAGAAGGGAGAGGCAGGCACTTAATATCAATAAGGGCACCTGATAATAATCCAGAATAAGTGAGATCCAGTTGGAAGCCCGAAACGTCTCGTGTACCTAAACCACTTATGCACCCAATTCTGACTTGTACCCCACAACTTTAAAACAAAACAAAATAAATAAAAAGCAGACTTTGTAGATATTATCAAATTAATGATTTGGGACTGGGAACATTTTCCTGGGTTATCTGAATATGCTCAATTTAATCATACGCAGGCTTAAAGTATCAGAGAATCTTTCCAGCTGTGATCAGACTGGAAGAGAGATGTGAGTATGGAAGAACAGAGAGATACAATATTGCTGGCTTTGAAAATGGAAAACGAAGGTCAAAAGTCAAGGAATTTAGAAAGCCTCTAGAATTTAGAAAAGGTAAGAACATGGATTTTCCTCAAGGCCTTGCCCACATCTTTATTTGGCCCGGTAAGACCCGGTAAGACCTTTTTCAAACTTATAACCTTCATAATCATAGGATAATAAATGTGTGTTGCTTTAAGCCACAAAGCAAGTGGTGATTTGTTATAGTGGCAATAGAAAGCTCACACATATGGTTAGGAATCAACCAGCTATCCGGGCAGAGTTTCTACATAGAATGTGGTGCTTCCCCTCTCTGACTGTCTTCTGTGTCTTCCTCCTTACTTTACACTGTTTATGTTTCACCAAATCCTGTTCTCTTTGTCTCCGAGCCAGTTAGACTACTGAATTTTTAGTGGAGCTTTAGATACTCCACAGGGCACAGACTGGGTATTGCCCTCAGGGGAAAAGTCATAAAAATGGGATATTCAGTCCTGCTGCTCCCTTTATCCAAGTGTAAATACTTCTTTGTACCCACCTGTTTTTGTTTATCCTCTAGTGCCTTCAGATAGTTGCTTTTTAATAAACTGTCTGGAGTCTATGAATATTTTCTATGGAAGGCTTAGTCTGTGAGAAGTTTACTAGGTCATAATGGAAGTGGGACTACCTTGTATGACCCATATGATTGGAAACAAAAAAGTTTTAAAGAAGAAAATAAGAAAAACATGCAATAGTCTTCTCTTATCTTTGGTTTCATTTTCTGTGGTTTCAATTACCCATAGTCTACCATAGTCCAAAAGTAGTTGAGTATAGTACAAAATATTTGAGAGAGAGACAGACTATATTCACATAACTTTCATTACAGTATATTATAATTATCCTATTTTATTAGTAATCATTGTTGTTGATCTCATATTGTGCCTAATTTGTAAACTAAACTGTTATCAGAGGCATGTATGTATAGGAAAAAAACACAGTATACGTATATAGAGTATATTATCATCCACTATTTCAGGCATTCAAGGGGATCTGAGAACATTATCCCCTTGATAAGTGGAGATGACTATATTCCTTTCTCTTGAGAAAGTTTCTTTGTTCCCAGTTATCATTTCCTATTATGCAGAACATAAAATAAATTGCTTTGTCATGTTTCATTGGTCACTTGAGTTTTTTTTTAATTCATAATGATAAATGACACTTTTAAGAATGTGTCAATAATATGAGAGACAGAGGAAGTGGTGGATAAATTCCTCAGAGTACATTTCCCAAGTAGCATTATATTGGGGGAGTGATTTTCAGACTCATAGTACATATAAAAAATTTGCTCTTCTAAAAGACTGAGGAAATTTACAGTGCTACTATTAACATATAATTATATCTATTTTCCACATCACCACAGCATTAAATTATATATAATTTATCTTTATTACTTCAAAAGGGAGTAATGTTATCTGTACTTGATCTTTATTGCTTTGGGCAGTCTAGTATCTTTCTCATTGTTCTAGTTTAATGTTTTGTTAGATGTTTTGCAAAATCAATCTTCTCCTTCTCTAAGTTCACATGGTTTGAGTAGAAAGAACTACCACAAGCTCTTTCCTAAACAGTAAACACTGGCCTAAATGACTCCAATTGATTCATCCTGATGGATGCGCACTCTGGTAAGAATATGCTTTAGTTTCAATACCTACATCTCTGAAGCTACATTATTCTCTGCCTCTACTGAATCTATGTCAGCAGTTTTTTCTTTGAATATATGAGCCACTCCATATAATGCCCAAACAACAATCCTTTATTTACTTAAATGTGTCAGAGTAACTCCATTGTTTAAAAGAAAATTACTGATTTTTGTACAGCGTTATTTTCATTTGCTTTTTATTTTTTATTTGCTAATACGGACATGAGTTTTTTATATACTTTGAACTTGCATATTTTGGACATTAATGGTAGTCTATTAATTGTTTTGGGATAAAAACACTGATGTGTTATAAATCCTGACTCAGGAATCTTACAAAATATTTGTATAGACAGGCATGCAAATATCTAAAAATAAGTTATACATTTCAACTGAATACTTTTTTTTAATCTTTCAAGTATAATTGATCCATTAAACTAGCAGAGGTGAATACAATTTTTTTTACATTTGGATAATGGCAATTGTCTGTTTTGTTTATAAATATTTTCCCTACTTTTTTGCTTTTCTTTTAACGTTTGTTTTCGTTATATTCTGTGCATATTTTTATACTGGAATATAATACATATACATTCTTCTGATTTATTAAAAACGTTATATGTGTCCTTATTTATAAAATATAAAATAATGCTTTTCGTAAATTATTTTACTATAGAATAATTTTACTATAGAAGTGTATTTATCCAGCATATATTATAACATGTGTTATGGGATCTGTTTTGCATTGTCTTCATTCTTACACTGTTATTGTTCATTTATGAAACTCACTTTCTTATCATTGATCTAATTTCATGTTTTTATTTAATTTTTCAGAACATCAACTTTTGGAAAACTTAGATTATTATCTATTTTAATTAAATATAATACCATATGTTAGATAAGTTAAATTTATAATATGTTTCAAAAATTTTGAAGTGCAAGTTTACTGTCAATACCTTTAAAAAACTCAAAGAAATAGTTTACTTTCTGTGAAGCAAGTTTTATGAATGCACTACAAGTGTGATAACTAGAACAGTTTTGTCTGCATACTAAGGAGTGATGTCATCCTTACTGTATTTAGTCCTCCCTGCAAGAATTAAAACCTTATATTTATCCATGTCTTTATCTTTTTTTATTAGTGTCTTATAATTGTTTTTGAATAAATGGATCCACTCAAGCTAAGTTAGTCCCCCACCAACTTTATTCACCATTGTAAATAAAGCTCCTTTTTATCATTTTGTTTTCATGTTGCATGACACTTGCATACTTATAAATGATTTTTAAGGATTAATGGCATACATTTCAAACCTACTTAATTATTTATTACCTCAACTCACTTGAGTGAACAATCTCATGGGACACTGGTACAAGCATTCCAACATATTAGAAAAAATATATAAATAGAGGAATGTTAAACCAGCCAAGCAATTGCTAAAGTGAGAGAATGGATTAAACTCAACTTAGACATACCAAGTCTTAAAAATATTTACCAAACATATGTCTTTTCTGAATAATTTACTGGAAGATATCATGCAGCATAATAAAGGAATAAATTAAGAGAGAAAAAGATTTAGAAAATAGTGCATCCTCACCAACAATCTAGTGAATACAAGTCTCAGAGCTCAGTTTTATTTAGAAGAATGAAAATGTTTGTAATCACCATTATTAATCATCATTATTCATACAAAGAGGCAAACATTACTGTTTAATATATGTCAGCCCCAAATACACACCCATTCCTATCAATTGGGTACAGTTGAGGACAAAGAGCTTGCCCAAGGAAATGGCTAGTAAATGGGGCAACCAGACTACCAATCCAGGCAGTCAAATGCCAGAAGCCACATTCTCTGCCGCTAAGTTCCAGTGCTCTTTCATCAGTATCATCCAGTAGCCAGCCTATGATTTTACATCTGTCAAAAGTCACTTGCATGGACATAAGTACCCCAAGAAAAAGAAACACTAAAATAAAACCAAAGGATAGAAATCTTGTATTAAAACTAAAGGTCATATAATATACCTTTGGTTTGACAAACTAGAAAAATGATCATTATCTTGAAATAATTAATTTTCCAGCTACACAAACAAGTTATCAATGAGAAAAATACTTTTTTTATGCTCATTGCATGATCGAATCTCCTGTTCTATACTTGCTTCTTCAAACCTTGAGGCTTCAACATTATGCAATTTCTGGATCCAATATGCCAAACTGCACTATATATATATACATATATATATATTTTTTTAAAGTTTTTTACCACACCAACCACCAAATAAACTCATTTGGGTTCATTTAAGAAGAGACATAACTTATGATCTGTATCACAATAAATTTATGCTGTATCTATAATAAGACACTACCATAAACAAACTATTATTATTTTCATTGATTCAATATAAAGCTGTAGCTAATAATACAACATGTGAGTTTCACTTTGTAGTGCTTTATCATTAAAGTTACTTTTATGAAGTAAAATTAGTTGATGCTGTACAAAATTTATTCACAACCATTTATATTTTGCAAAGAAATTACAGTGACTTATGCCGACTCTTAAGATACTATGTTAATACTAAAATGAAAATATTTTAAAATGTAATGCATTATAGAATTCCTATTATCTAAGTGGCCATCGAAGTATGATTGCATAAACCAAATGTGGTACATATACTCCATGGAATACCATACAGACATAAAAAAGAGTGAAATACTGTCATTTGCAGAAACATGAATGGAATAGGAGGCCATTATCTTAAGTGAAAAATAGAAAGTCAAATACTACATGTTCTCATTTATAAGTGGGAACTAAATAATGTGTCCATATAGACCTAGTGTGAAACTTTGGAGACTCAGAAGGGTGGAAGGATGGGAAAGAGTTGGGTGATGAGAAATGACTTAATGGATACAATGCATATTATTTAGGTGATTGATACATTAAAACCAGATTTTGCCACTGGGCAGTATATCTGTAGCAAAATTTCACTTGTACCCCTTAAATTTATATACAAATATTATCTTGACACTCATATTTGTTTCTCTTCCATTATTTCTTTTTAAAAATAATACTTATTTTTAAATGACAATAATTGTGTATATTTATGGGGGTATAATACTATGCTTTGATCGATTATTTATTGTAGAAAGTTTAATCCAGCTAATCAATATATCTATTACCTCATCACCTTATCTTTTTTTTGCAGTGAGAATGTTAAAAATCTATACTTTTAGGAATTTTGAAATATATAATTAGAATCGGTCACTATACAGTGCAACAGATCACTAAAACTTATTGTTCTAGTCTAATCTAGGTTTTGTTTATTTTAATCAATCTCTTCCCTTTCCCCATCCCTTCCCCTCTGTTCTTCACTCCCCTAGTCTCTGGTAACCACCTTTCTACTCTGTTTTAATGAGATCAACATTTTTAGACTTCAAGTATACTGAAATCATGCAGTATCTCTTTCTATACCTAGTTTATTTCACTTAGCATAATGTCCTCCAGCTCTATCCATGTTGTCACAAATTACAAAATTTCCTCCATTATTAAGGCTATATGGTATTAACTCGTGTATACATACCATATTTCTTTATCTATTCATCTATTGATGGATACTTATGGCTCTTCCATATCTTGGCTATTGTAAATAATGCTGAAATGAACATGAGAGAGCTTATGTATCTTCAACATACTGATTTCGATTTGAATATATTGAATGTATACCCCAGAGGTAATTTTATTTTTAGTTATTTTTTTAGAAACTTTCATACTCTTTTCCCAAATGGCTATACCAAGTTACATTCTCACCAACAAAGGTTATACAGAAAAGTTTCTTTATCTCCAATATCCTTACCAACACTTGTTATCATTTTTTATAATAACCATTCTAATGGATGTTAGGTGATATCTCGTTGTGGTTTTGATTTTTTTATTTCCCTAATTATTGTGATGTTGAGCATTTAAATATTCTGCTGGCCATTTATATGTCTTTTTTAAAGAAATGTCTGTTCAGATTCTTTGCTCATATTTTAATTGAGTTATTTGTTTCTTTGTTATTCAGTTTATTGAGTTACTTAAATATTTTAAAAACTAGCTCCTTATTAAATGTATGACTTGTAATTATTTTTTTCTCAATTTGTAGGTTGTTTCTCCACTCTCTTTTATTGTTTTGTTTTGTTTTTTTCTGCTGCAATAGCATTTACCTTGTGATAGAAAGTGGCTTTAGTTGGCCAAATATTTTTATCCTCATAAATCTACAAGTAGAAAGTAAAGAACATTTTCCTGCAAGATGAATTAAAACAAAATTAGAGAATGACTTCAGCTCAGGTTGGGTCATGTACCTAGTCCTAAATCTATCACGGAGACTATGGGAGTACAATACTAATGTTGACTATTTGGGATCAGATGATTTGGTAATTTCTCTTAGCCTAGCACAACCTAGCTTCACATTCCATTCCCTCGTTAATTCTGATTTCAGCCACAGAAGCAATAGGCAGCTCTGTTGGAACTGTTCTGCATTATGCTAAATTCAGATTTTATCCTGCTATCATTATCAGGGCCTTCATGAAGCAGGGGAAGCCAGATCCTTTTGAAGCCTGGTGAGATAGGGGAGTTAATGACTCAGAGAGAAATCTTCCATCAGTGGAGAATGAGAGATGGTGAATGGAAGCTGTTCAAATCATTGCCCAATGCTGAGAAAACCCAGTTTCCCACACTGGTAACCAGATTAGTAATCTGGTTTATGTTGATTATTCCCTGAATTATTCTTGCCATTATCTTATTCTGGCTTTATGATAATAATAAACTACCCTTTCCCAGTTCTTATCTCAAGGGAACCAGAAGTAAGATGCCCATCACTTAATTATTTTATCCAGAAATGATTTTATCCAGGAAATTTTTTTCTTATCAATGATTTATTTATTCATTTTTAAAATTTTAAAGATGGGGGTAAAATTCAGGATTAGGTATACAAGTGGTCATCATACAGGTAATGTTTGGGCTACCCTTTGGTCCCCACTTTGCCTGGTCCCCACTTTGCCTGGTTAGAGATTAGGTGCCCTTATTGATGTTGTGTCCCCCCTTAACTCCCATCCCGGCAGTATCCTGCTACTGCCAATCCCTTTCCTATAGTATTAGGGTAATTATTCAGGGTCTGCTTATGAGTAAGAACATGTGGAACTCTGTTCTTTGTTTCTGTGATAGATCACTGAGTATGATAGACTCTAAATCCATTCAAGTTGCCGCAAAACCTAAATGTTTGTCTTTCTTTATAGCTGCAGAATATTCCATTGTGAATAGGTACCACCTTTTTTTTTTATCCTGTCCAGTTTTGATGGGCAGCACAGTTGGTTCCATGGTTTTGCTATTGTGAATAGTGCTGCAATAAACATACATGTGCAGGTATCTTTTTTGTAGAATGATTTGAGTTCTTTGGATATATTCCCAGTAGGGGGATTGCTGGGTCATATGGATGGTCAATTTCTGATTCTTTCAGAAATTGCCACACTGTTTTCCAAAGAGGTTGCACTAGTTTGCATTCTTACTAGCAGTATTGAAGCATTCCTTTTTCTCCTTACCCTTGCCAGCATCTATTGTTGTTTGTTTTATTAATGATGGCCATTCTTACTGGGGTTAAGTGGTATCTCAATGTGGTTTTCATTTGCATTTCTCTGATAATTAGTAAGGCTGAGCACTTTTTCATGTGTTTGTTAGCTGCCCATATGTCTTCTTTTGAGAAGTGTCTATTCATGTCTCTTGCCCACTTTTTAATAGAGGTGTTTGTTTTTTTAATCAATGTTTTTTTAAATGTTGG
>CAUYQG010058994.1:0-29834 GCA_963574415.1 Tarsius wallacei | reverse complement strand
CACCAAGTTGCCCAGGCTGGTCTGGAACCCGCGGGCTTGGGCAATCCACTCGCCTCAGCCTCCCAAATTGCTGGGATTACAGGCTGAGCCACCGAGCCTGGCCTTAACAAGTCTTTATGGCTTTGTTGTCTTCTTTATTGGGTCCTCACATAAAAATGGGTGACTTCTCTGGGATTTAGTAATTTACCAATAGCTCAATATCCAAGATAAATATTACATCTTATTAACATATTATTGTTGTGTGTAAAGAGGAAAAGTATCATGGTACAGAAAATGGAGGTGGAATGTATGAGGATGCAAAATTTTAAACAAAGATGGGGCCTCAGAGCAGAGAGAAGAAGGAACTGCTTGGGGGATCTGGTGACAGAGGATTCAAAATGAAGCTGTGCATTGCGTAGCAGGAATCGACCCCTCAGTCCTCTTCAGGCTTGAGTCTGTGGGAATGTCACCTTGCAAAATACTGGGGAGTGCTGAAGCTTTGAAGGATTTTCAGAGTGTTCTTGCCTGCTGTGAGGGTGGGGGCCGAGGAAGTGAGCTCAGAACACATCAAAACCCACAGCTGTCTGCTACGACAGGCAGCCTGGAGTTTCAGTCTCGCTGGACAAGTTTTGATAATCTGAAGGCAAGAACTCTGCCATTTTGCAAGCTCAGGAAAAGATGCTGAGGTTTTCACCAAAGTCAAAGCAGAAATAAAGACTTTCCCTGCCTGACAGGGAAAAGAGTGACCTGCAAAGCTCAAGACTGAAGCTGTGCTCTGGAAGGGCTGCCCCAGGGCAAAATTGACAGGGGCTTTCTCCTCTCCCATTTAGAGGACAATTCAAAGCTGATCTGAGGTTAAGCTCAATGTAAACCCTTTGAGGGATGTAGGAAGGGACATCATCCCAAAATACTACCCTCACTCTAGATTTCTATCATTAAAAGTCATGCCCTTGAATACCCAAGTGATTTATTACCTCACTTAATAAATGTGTTTATTTACCAGGCTGCATACCATAAAGAATTTTAAGTACCTTACCAGAACATATTTACTATAAGCTAAGACATAAAGAAGAATTTTAAAAGTTTAAGCAGAAATAAAGGTAGAAGTTTACAGATAGGTAAAAATAATATCAATATGCAAGGCATCAGACTCTCTATAAGTGCTATAATTGTATCTAAAAATTGTCTCTTGGCCCAAAAAACAAAATAGAAGACATTTGGTTATACAATTTTTTCTATTAGGGAGGAAAAATGTATATGTTAGCAGAATAAAGTCTCTGAGAAGTCCTGCAGCAGATAATAATAGCAACAGCACCAACAGCCATTTATGGCTCTCACTATGTTCCAGGCACTGTTCTAGGTGCATTGCCTGCATTATCTCATTTAATATCACAATGGCCCATGGAATGGAGTGATGGATATAATCAGTTGGCATCTAGCACCATTGTCTCCTCCTGCTTTATGCCTTTCTGAATTTCAGAGGTTGGAACTCTGAAATGGCATGGTCCAAACTTTCCTACACATGGGGTTCCAGATAACAACAACAACAAAAAAATTCCACCAGTGAATTGTCCTGTGATGAGATGAGGAAGGAGGAAGTCAAGTTGCGGCCATGTTCCTTGTATGCTGCTATTTTTATTATCCAGCGGGCTTGGTCATGGGGATGCCAGTGTCCAGCTGTCAGCTTTGGGTACAGCAGCAGTTGTGGTTGGGACAGTGGTTGTACTGACTCTTTAATGGTCAGGTCATTGCAGCAATGACCTTGGTGGCTTCCTTATCTCTGAATTGTAGCTCTTATGGTGGTTCAAGTGATGGCCTTATGAATCCTCACTTTTCTGATCTAGGTTGTGGCTTCCTGGCAAGTCAGTCCCATTTTTCCCCCCTGGGAATCACTCCTCCAAGTCTATCCTAGAATTTTCTCCTCCACCCTCTCCTCACCTAATTTCTTACACTGAATCCTTTTCTGCTTAGAATACCTGTAAATTTTTTTTCTGCTCTGAATCTTGACTGACACAGGTAGGTACCAATATCATTCCTATTTAATGGGTGAGGCAATTGAGTCTCAGAGAGCTTAAATAGTTTACACAAGGTCTGAAAGCTATAATAGATATAATATATAAATAGCCAAGCTAGAAGCTAGGACTCAAAGCTGGTTCAGTCTGATGCCAAAAATCTCTTAACTGCCTAATTTTGTTTAACTCAGAATTTCTCAGACTAATTTATTCTAGTAACTGTTTCTGTGTAATATCAATTACCATACCAGGGGACTAATCTTCACCAAGACTGCTTTTAGAAATTGTTTTTTTCAGCTCCTTTTTTTTTTAAACACTGTGAGTTCTGGCCAGGTGGGACCTGGCAAAGTCTGATGGCAGAAGAAAGGGGCTGTATCTTCAAACTGGATTGTGGAACAATACTTGGTTTAGAAGCTGGGGAGAAAAAGCACAGTCTAACCAGTAGCACATAGAAGACTGAAGCCTAGAGCACGGCATCAGAGTGGTTTCTATTCCAGGCAGGAATTGCGGTATGTTTTAGGGATAGTTAATCACTTTCTGTGCCCTAGGCTCTGCATCCATAAAATAATGATACCATTCATTCTCTGGTATTTTGTAATGGAGAGAATATTCATAGTACTTTGGTCAGAATTCCTAATGTGAGCCACAGAAGTCCGATTCAAACTAGCTCAAGCAAAAAGACCAATATTTGGCCCCCAAACTCTATCTAGCTCACATCCTCATCCCTCCTGCTAACTTGGGGCCAGCATCAGTGTATTGGTCCTGAACTCTCTCTGCCTTCAGGACGGTTTTATTTCAGGGACTGCCTTGTCCTTCTATAGCTCTGAGTCAGGATTAATTGGGTTCACTCAACTGGTTTCCTTAACTTTGAATTTTGGAAAGAAGGGATAGGGGTCTTGATATAATTTCTCCCAGAAGGCATCAGTACATGTTATGCAAATTGACTCCCATCTCCCCAAGAGTTCTGCATGCCAAGGGGACCGATGTGCTCTCCCAACCACATACACAAACACTCCTGTAATTCATGAGGTTGGAGGTTTGAAGGAGATTTGGAGAAGTATGGAAAAGGAGGCAGACATGTGGGAGCAGGGGCAGAAAAGCCCCCTCCGCCAAATTCATCTTGTGATTTTTAGTTGTACGGATAAGTCCAATGCAAATCAATGCTCAACGAATAACAGGCATTCTCAGGAGGCCTACATGTTTTCCATTCGGTCTTCCTGTCACCTCCTTCATACTGGCTGTGTCTTGTGTGTGACAACTCCTCCCTCGACCCTCCTGCTCTGGGATTCATGGTCATTATGTTTATATTAACTGCTTCGGGAGGACATGGGGCTTGACCCTGGCTGGAGGGGCTATTAAGTCTGATGCTCCCTCTGGGAAATCTTTCCACTCTGCTGCCTCACAAACCTTCCTGGGCCTCTCTGACAGGCGGCTGGATGGAGCCGGGATCCTCAGGGGATCTTCAGCAGAGAAAGATGGCTGATTGCCTGTTAAATTAGAACACGCACTAGGACATCTGAAACAAGGGAATGAGAAATGTCAGAAAGGTCAGTGTGGCAGGGTGGGAGGAGCCTAGTCCTGGAAGGAAGGAGACCTGAGTTGGCCTTGCCACCTGATGGTAGTGTGACCTTGGGCAAGTTCTTTTGCCTTTTTGGGCTGGGATTTCCTCCTCTGTAAAATACAGAACTACATGAATTACAAAGTGCCCTTCAATTCCAGGAAAGTGCTGTGGAATAGTTGCTCTGTGCTGGGTGCTTTATGGACATGCTTTCCTCTGGACTTTGCAGAGAGCCTGTGAGCTTCTGCCGTCACTTTTCCTAACGAAGCACAGAGTGCTGCAGAGGCTTGTAAAAGAGAACCCGGCAAAAGCAGCCTATGCTGGAATTTCAACCCAGTTCTGCCCATTCCAGAAGTCTGCTCTTCCTCCTCCAGGCCATCCTGCTTCCTGCATCATTCCTTGGCCAAGCTCTCAGTCACTGTGTCAAAGTTTAACCTAGCTAGATTAACTGGAATGGCAAGATGTTGTGGTGAATTGTAGATGTTATTTCTCGGTTATCTAGGGATCACGTAGAAGTTGAATGAGAAGGGAGGGCGGAAGAAGAGGGGAGGAGAATGAGGGGAAGAAGGAGGAGGAGAAAGAGAAGGGGAAGAATAGGATGATGACTTTTGGTATTTCAATCTGTTGCTGGGAAAAAGAAATACAATGGGGTCTATTCATCTGCCAGTGGCTGAGAATCTTTACTAGGGTTCAGGGCTCCAGAAGACAATAGGGTTTTATTATTAAGCAAAGAGCTATACTTCCCTTCACAAAGCTCCTGGAGTTCTCCATATGCCAGATTACAAACTCTCAGCATCTTATACTTTAACAACTACTTACTTGACTGCTTCCTCCTTCAAACTCTGAACTATATGAAGAAGAATAGAAATGGCAGAGTCACAGCATCTTAAAAAGCTGCCACTCTCTGTCTTGTCTGTGGTTCCTGGCACCTTCTTCTTTCTTTTTTTTGAGTTGAAGTCTCATTCTCTCGCCCGGGCTGGAGTGCAGTGGCATGCTCATGCTCATGGCCACCCCAGAGTCAACCTGCTGGGCTCCAGCGATCCTTCCGCCTCAGCCTTCCAAGTAGCTGGAACTACAGACGCACGCCACCATGCTCGGCTAGTTTTTGTGATTTATTGTAGAGATGAGGTTTCAGTAAGATGCCCTGGCTGGTCTCAAATCCATGGGCTCAGGCAATCCTCTTGCCTTGGCCTCCCAAAGTGCTGGGATTACAGGCTGAGTCACTGAACCCGGTTGGTGCCTCCTTCTAACATAGTTCTGATCAGCTTTTTTTATTTCTGAAGATGGAACTTACTTCTTCTCCTGTTCTCTCTGGTAGGGAAGTTGATAGATATTTGCATCTAAACCCTGGAGTCTGTGAATATGTTAGGTTATATGGTAAAGGAGAACTAACTTGCAGATGAAATTAAGTTTGCAAATCAGCAGACCTGAAAATAAGGAGATTGTTCTGCATTATTTGGGTTTGCCCAATATTATCATAAGGGTCCTTAAGAGTGGAAAAAGTAGGCAGAAGAGGTGTTATAGTGATGCAGTGTGAGGAGAACTTGACCCATCCCTTGCTAGCTTTGAAGACAGATAAAAATGCCCAAAGCCAAGGAATGTCTCTAGAAGATGGTCTCTAAGAGCCGGAAAGAGCAAGGGAGTAGCATCTCCCTTGGACGTTCCAGAAAGAAATGCAGTCTTGTCAACACTTTGATTTTAGACCACTGAGACTCATTGTGGACTTCCAAAATACGAAACTGTAAGATAATTGTCTTAGTCCATGTGTAGTGCGATAACAAAATACCAGGGACTGAGTCAGTCATTTATAAACAACAAAATTTTATTTTCTCACAAGTTTGGAGGTTAGGAAATCCAAGATCAAGGTGCCAGCATTGGGTGTCTGATGAGAGCATTCTTGCTGTGTCTTCACATGATGGAAGAAATGAAAGGAAAAAGAGAGCCTACCTAGTTCTTTCCAGCCTTTTTATAAAGGACTATTTTCATCCATGAGGGCAGAGCCTTTATGGCCTCACTCCCTTCTAAAAGTCGCATCTCTTAATACTGTTGCACAGGGGATTATGTTTCAACATGAATTTTGGAGGAGGCAGAAACATTCAAACCATGGTATCTTACTTCTGGTTCCTCCAAATCCATGCCCTTTTCTCATGCAAAATACGTACATTTCATCCCAATAACTCAAGAAGTCTTTTTTTTTTCTTCTTGCATTAGAGTGTCATTCTGCCGCCCAGGCTGGAGTGCAGTGGCACACTCACGGCCACCCCAGTGTTGCCAGTGTTGACCTGCTGGGCTCCAGGGATCTGTCCGTCGCAACCTTTCAAGAAGCCAGAACTATAGGTGCATGCTACTGCGCCCAGCTAGTTTTTAAAATTTATTTTAGAGACAAAGTTTCGCCAAGTTGCACAGGCTGGTCTTGAACCTGTGGGCTCAGGCAATCCACTTAGCTTGGCCTCCCAAAGTGCTGGGATTACAGGCTGAGACACCCAACTTAGCCAGAAGTCTTAACTTATTCCAGCATCAACTAAAAAATTTTAAATCCAAAGTCTCATTTAAATATCATCTACATCAGATATGGGTGAGACTCAAGGCATAATTCACCCTGAGACAAATTCCCCTCTAGCTTTGAGCCTGTGAGATCAAATAAGTTGTTTGTGCTTCCAAAATACAATGGTGGAACAGACATAAGATAAATATTCCTATTCCAAAAGGGAGACGTAGGAAAGAAGAAGGGGGTAACTGGGCCCAAGTAAGTCCAATGTCCATCAAAGCAAATAACATTACATTTTAAGACCTGAGAGTAATCTTTGATTCCATCTGAATACACTCGTGTGGGGGTTGGGTCCCCAAGGCTCTGCTTTGCTGAGTGCAGCCCATGCTGCAGCTCTCATGGATTGTAGTTTCAGGCCTATAGTTCTCGTAGGCTACAGCTATTTCAGGTGGCTCTACAGTTCTAGTCTTGGTGGATTCTTGCCTTCTTGGAGTCACTAATCATTGTCCTAGTGGCTTACTCTCTGACCCACCCTATGGCAGTTCTCTGCCTGGGCCCCATGACTCTGCAAGACATTCTTTTAAGTCTAGATAGAGGTTGCCATTCCTCTAGAGCTTATACACTTTGTGTACTTGCTGAGTTAGCACCACTTGGACACCACCAAGGCTTACTGCCTTTGTCCTCGGCAGCAGCCATTGCAGACAGCACTGTATCTAGGCTCACCTGAGCCACAGCTGGGCTGGCCAGGGAGATCTGTAGCCAAATGAGATCTGGAGCAGAAAGTTGAGGCGTCCCTGTACAGCAAGACACAAGGTCCCACATATGTCCTGGGTCCCTACTTTGGAATCGACCATCCTTAAGCCCTGGCACTCTGGGCCTGTGATGGATGGAAAGTCATGAGGGCCTCAGAAATTCCTGTGGGGCCATTCTACCATCGTCCTGATCATTAGCGTCTGGCTTATTTCTATCCCTACTAATCTTCTTATCAAACAGTTGCTTGCCCATACCCGTGGTATTTTCTTCTGATCATACTTTTTGATTCTTTACAATCTGGCCAGGCTGAGAATTTTCCAAATCTTTAAGTTCCGCTTTCCTTTTGATTATAAATTCCATATTTAATTTATTCTCTGTACTCACATTTTACTATAAGCCATCAGGAGAAGCCATGCAGCCCCCTCAATACTTTGCTTGGATATTTCTTCCACCAAATATCTTATTTGATCACTCTTAAATTTTGCCTTTCACAAAGCCCTGGAGTACAGGGACAATTCAACCACTTTGTAGCAAGGATGGCCTTTCCTCCAGTTTTCAGTGTAATAGTCCTCATTTCCATGTCAGACCTCATCAGAATGGCCTTTACTGTCCATATTTCTACCAACATTCTGATCATGACCTTTCAAGTAATCTCTAAGACTGAGGCAATGTCTAAATCTTTTCTCTTCTGAGCCCTCACCTGAATCATCATTTATGGTTCACTTATGGCAAGGTAGGCTTTTTCTAGCCTGCTTCTCCAAATTCTTCTAACCTCTACCCATTAACCAGTTTCCAAGCTGCTTTCACATTTTCAGATATTTGTTACAGTAGCACCTCACTGATTTTCATCTAAGTTTATTTGTGCTTCGATAACAGAATACTCAAAACGGAGTCACTTATAAATGATATAAATTTATTTTCTCAAAGTTTTGGAGGTTGAGAAGTCCAAGATCGATGCACTAAGCATTTGGTGTCCGGTGAGAGCCTTCTTGCTGTATCCTCCCATGAGGAAGAAACAAAAGAGCAGAAAGAGTAAAGCAATAGTAATAAGAAAAAAAAAAAAAAGGAGTCTCTATCTCCAGCCCTTTTGTAAAAGACTAACACCACTCATGAGGACAGAATCCTTATGGCCTAATTACCTAAGAAAGACTCACCTCTTGGTTCTTTTGCTTTTGGAATTAAGTTTCAACATGAATCTTGAAGAGGACACAAACATTCAAACCATAGCAATAATAAAGCTGTACTTCTTTTTTTTTTTTTTGAGTCAGAGTCTCACTCTGTCGCCCAGACTGGAGTGCAGTGGCCGCTCCCAGCCACCACAGCCTCGACCTGCTGGCCTCCGGCGATCCTTCCGCCTCAGCCTTTCAAGCAGCTGGAACTACAGGTGCGCACTACCACACCCGGCTAATTTTTTTATTTATGGTAGAGATGAGGTCTCGCCAAGTTGCCCAGGCGAGTTTCGAACCCACGGGCTCAGGCAATCCACTCACCTCGGCCTCCCAAAGGCGCGGGATTACAGGCTGAGCCACCCAGCCCGGCAGCTGTACTTCTTTAAGCTACTACATGTATGGTAATCTTTTACAGCAGCAATAGGAAACTAATACACCCTTCTAGCTCTACCCTTGTATATGGTCTTGCTTTACTCTTCCTCCCTGTAGACTCCTCATTAAGAAGATGTAACCTGGACAGAACTATTTCTGGACCCTGATAATATTGGTTTCTTTAGGGCATATACTCTAAACACTGGAAGGGAAAAAATGGTTTTCTTGCTCTGGCCCTTCTAGCTTACTTTCCTTCCTGTCTCACCTCTTCACTTCCGGCTTCAACACTATCACTGTAGGCCCATGAATTTCCCCACTATCCCTGAATTCTGACTCTCTAATAACTGGATATTCAGTAACTAGATAACTCAGGTCAAACATCAGTTGCAATAGGAAAAGCTATGGATTTTGCTCCCCTGCATTCATTTGCTTTCCTTCTGGAAACACTTCCTCAGATTACTTCTGGAGCATCCTTCCTGTCTCAGGCTTAGTGCATGTGCTTGGGATGAGTCCAGCCAGGACAATTTCAGCCCCAGTTTTCACTGGCCACAATTTTCGGTTTGTAAACACAAATGGCCAAGTCAAGGCTAAGAGTCTGCAAGGAACACTTGTCAGAACTACTAAGAAAGAGGTATCCTTCCCTATCAATTAGCAAGGAGTAAGGATAAGAGGGGATGGGGACTGGCCTGGACCCCCATGTGGATCCTTGGGGCAAAACCAACACAGAGGAAATTTGAGTTAATGAGTAGAGGGCAAGAAAATCCTAGTGACAATCCTGAGCTCCTGGACACGACCATTCCTGAAGCCGATTACCCCCTGAGAATTTCCATTTTCATGTCCATTAGTTTTCTTAATGTTTAATTCAATTTGAGCTGCTTTTTGGTTATTTGCAATGAAATATCTTTTCTAAGAATTTTATTCTCTACTAGGTAGAACTGTGTTAGTCAATACTTCACAGGGCTTATAGGAGAAGAAATGTAATAGCAGACGTGTCAGTACTATATAATGTGTATTGCAGCACACGGGAGTCACTCTGGTGAGACCCTCTACTCTTAGTGGATTTGGGGCCACAGGGCAGATGACATCAGCTGGCCCTCAGGAGGGTCAGGCCCAGGGCCTTGAAATTAACATGAAATTTTCATTTGTGAAAGCACAAGAAATGCCCCCAAATTGGGCATAGCTGTCCTGAAGACTCCAAGGGAGAACAATGGGGTGTTTCAACAGAAGAACAAAGAATCAGAAGTTTCCATTGGCGGGTATTAAGCAGTCAAATGCAGTGTCAGGAGGACCATGACGTTCAGTGATGCTGACCTGTATTCCTCACGCCGATGAACCATGGGAAATAGATGGCTCCAGAAGAAAAGGCACTTTGTCATTCATCTGTCATTTCTCCTTCTGACTGTTAGCGTTCTCAGCTCAGACAGCTCAGGCTGTATTATGGTCACATAGGAGCATGAAGACAGATGGGCTCCACTTGTTCTAAATTTTCAAAGGAAAAACAGGGTAGTGATATTAAAATGGCACCTTTGCCCCAGTGGACTAATAGATAGGACTACACATCTCACTTCACTAGGGTCCAGGGTGGAGGAGGAATGAGAAAAGAAGGAGAGAAAGGGGCAAGGACAGACATGAATGAGGAAGAAGAATGCAGAGACAGGAAGTAAGAAAGGGTGCAAGAAAGGAAGAAAGAAAAGAAAGAAAAAGTGAAGCCAAAGGGAGAAAGGAAGGAAGGAGGATGAGAAGGAGAAGGAATAGAAAGGAGGGTAGGGGAAAGTTTGGGCGTAGCTTCTTTTTTTTTTTTTTTTTTCTTTTTCTTTTTTGAGTTGGAGTCTCACTATGTCGCCCAGACTGGAGTGCAGTGGCCGCTCCCGGCCACCCCAGCCTCAACCTGCTGGGCTCCGGCGATCCTTCCGACTCAGCCTTCCAAGTAGCTGGAACTACAGGCGCGCGCTACCATGCCTGGCTAATTTTTTGATTTATTGTAGAGAGGAGGTCTTGCTTGCCCAGGAGGATCTCAAACCCGCGGGCTCAGGCAATCCACTCACCTCAGCCTCCCAAAGGCGCGGGATTACAGGCTGAGCCACCGAGCCCGGCTGGGCGTAGCTTCTTAAAGAACAAAAAGGAAAGACTTTCTGCAATGACCGGCAGGAGAGCAGTAGGCAATGACCTCTCCCGGTCACTCTCATACAATGGCCAGTCTCACCCAGGGTGTGCTGCATATAGGGCACAGGGTTCAGTTGTCAGCTCTCTCTTCTCCTGAGAGTCACTTCATTACTGCTGAGGAGGAAAGAAAGGAAAACACTGTGGCCAGGGAAATACAGTGTGTAGATTCTGGAAGAACAAACTGAAATCCCACTGAGAATTTGGGAAGAATGAGGCAGCCTTCTTGGGACAGCTATTTCAGCTCTCTGGAGCTCAGCTTCCTCGTGAGTGAAAACGGGGAAGGGGAGAAAGTCAGGGCTTAAGAAGTTCAGTTCCCCTACCAGGCTCGGTGGCTCAGTTTGTAATCCCGCGCTTTGGGAGGCCGAGGTGAGTGGATTGCCTGAGCCCGCGGGTTCGAGACCCGTCTGGGCAACTTGACGAGACCTCATCTCTACAATAAATCAAAAAAATTAGCCGGGCGTGGTAGCGTGCACCTGTAGTTCCAGCTACTTGGAAGGCTGAGGCGGAGGGATCGCTGGAGCCCAGCAGTTGAGGCTGCGGTGGCGGGGAGCGGCCACGGCACTCCATTCTGGGCGACATAGTGAGACTCCAACTCAAAAAAAAAAAAAAAAGAAATTCAGTTTCCTTTCTTTCAAGGACCAGTCAGTTCAGGATCAAGCTTTCCTACCTTATCTCAACATTTATTCTGTGTAAAAAGTTGCGCTTACTACCACTGATCAAGGAAGGATCTGAAACAACAGGTCTTCACAGCATAGATGATTTGCCTGGATAATGAACCTGTCCCCCAGCCCCTAGTGAGCCCTTGAAGCTGACAGCAAATCTCCTGCCATGAAATGAATGGATATCCTTAAAGAGAGAGGTACTAAATGCATGTGGGTGTTAATTGCTTTAACACCTTACTCTACGGGCCCATCTACTTTCATATTTAATTATTAATGTCCAAATCTATTGGATCTTTACTTTCTCCAACTATGTTCTTAATTTATATGAATTCTTTTGTACCTCCTGTACATTCCCTTTTTAAAAATGGCATTTTGTAATTGTTTGCTGAAGGCATTATGTCCCATGTCTCTAGAGATACCGGTGAACATTTCGTGAAGTTTTTCTCCTTGCAGTTTCTATGCTATGTTTTCTCTAAGTGTCTTGGTTCTGATTCCCATCTTCTGTGTTAGAAAATTTCCTCAACTCTGTGCCTAGTGGTCTTTGGCCATCCACTCACCGGTACTGCAGGGACCCTAAAGAGCCACATGAAAGTTCCGAGCCCATGGGTGGGGCTTGTGGACATTGGGGTCTACCATGGAGTGACATAACTGTAGCACTTTCTTGGAGGAGAATTCACGATATCAATACTTTTAGCCTTTTTGTTTAGACTGGTCACATTACACAGAAAAAAGTATGTTTTACCTCTGCTTTGAGATTTCAGGGATGGGTGCTTCAGTCTGGGAGCATTTTGTGTGCCAACATTTATTTAACCTTTACATTAACTTTATATAACTTAGTATTTACTTAACTTCTCTGTTTTTAGTACTGTTACTCTTGACCTCAACTGTTTCCTAGTCCAAAAGTCTCTGTATAAACCTCCAGTCTTCTATCAGGATGGGTGAGGAACAGTTACCCATGGGGATTTAGAACCTAAACAAATTCTAAAACATAATTCCAGGAGCCTTCTAGTTTTATTTATTTTAAAGATGTGGGATACAATTCAGGATTAGGTAGATACGTGGTCATTGTACAGGTAAAGTTTGGGCCTCCCTTTGGTCTCCATTTCATCTGGTCTGAGATCAGGTGCCCTGATTGATGTTATGTGACATCCCTCCCCAGGCAATGTCCCACTACTGCCAACCCCTTTCTTATAGTATTATGATTAATGTTCAGTGTCTGCTTATAAGTGAGAACATGTGGTACTTGGTTCTTTGTTTCTGTGATAGATCACTGAGGATTATAGACTCTAAATCCAACCAAGCTACTGCAAAGTCCATACTTTTGTCCTTCTTTAGGGCTGTGTAATACTCCTTTGTGTATATGTACCACATTATTTTTATCCAGTCTACTTTTGATGGGCAGCATGGTTGGTTCCATATTTTTGCTATTGTGAATGATGCTGCGATAAACACACATCGGTAGGTATCTTTTTCATAGAATTATTTAAGTTCACCTTTACTTTCAATCCCAGAGGGTTTTTTTTGGTGGTGGTGGGGGTTCTGGGGGTGTTGCGTAAGATACTCTTTAACATCAACCATTGGTAGGTTAGAATTTAGTTTTGTCAAGTTTTCTAGTTTAATATCTACTCACCCATCTGCTTTATAATTCATCCCCCCCCCCCCCCCGCTTTTTTCCTGTCTCTTCTCTCATTCTCTTTGAGCATATGAGCTTATGCCTTTGCTGTTTCCTTGGTAGTTTTTGTTTTTGTTTTTTTTGAGGAGGAAACAGAAATACCAGAAATATATGTGTGTTCAATAGTCACCTTTACTTGGCAGGCTGCATTATTTTTTAAAGAGATAAACAACACTTCAGTGAAATTTCCCTTTTACCCTCCAGACCCTCTGGGGATGTATGTACCCAATGTGAACAATAGTTTGGTGGAAAAGTTGAAAAACAATGACGAGATACTGCATGGATGTTAGTCTACTTATTTTTTTCTTTTCTGTCAAAGATAAATATTTGGTTTATATGAATGACAAATTAAGTTCTCTCTCTATTTCTTCATCCTCACTGCCTGAAACAAAGAACCCGTAGAAAAATGATCATACCTTGGCCATCTAGACTTTTTAAGGGTAAAAGCCAATTAATTTAAATGTCAATGTCAACTTAATGCCAGGCTGTAGTGTTAATTTTTTTTCCTCCATTCAAAATGTCAACCACTCTCTCTCTACAATTGGTAGGAAATTGAAAGTGAGTTCACTAGATAAACATATATCCAAGGTAAACTCCTAGAGAATTTGAGTGGAGAGAGGAAACTGTAAAAGCAAATGATGTACATTTATAAAAGTCATGATAATTATGTCTATTCAATTTACAAAGTACAATAGCCATTATTATAGGATATGAACAATTACATCTCTGGTGTTGGACTGAGAGGTACCTGGATTCTTTTACTAGGCTTGGAAGTGAGTAGAGCGTAGGGGGTATTGTGCTGGGTGGGAGGACACTGAACCTCAGAGGGAATCTATCCAGAGTGGATTCATTGGCAGAAATGAGTTTGTAGTGAGGGAGATAATTATAAAAAGGGTGAGGTGCTGCCATGGACTAGAGCAGCCTTGGTGCAGGTGGTTCCTGGAATGGCCAAGCTCAGGATGGATGGAGGCCACAGGAATTGACTGAGGTGAATATTAGACTGAGGATACTGAAAATAAGTAAGCCTCTTTTTTGGACCACTAACCATGTTGCTGAGGTTGATTCTGTCACTGAATGATAGCAGCCTTTGCTTGGATGACCAGAAAGTTCAAAGATGGAGTAAGCTATTTATGAAAGAGACAGTACAGAGCATGCATTTTCATAGGATCACCGAAACAATGTAATAGAATTGAGAGTGTATATAATAACTTGATGAACATATTAAAAATCATGCTTAACCCCCAGAACACACACTCTGGTCTTGCAGATATAAACTGCTTATCAAGTAACCAATATTAACATATCTCATCATGGAGTCTCTCTCTATCGTTTGCCCTCCCTCTCTCTCCTTTCTCTGTCTTTTTCTTTTTCTCTCTCTGACTCTGATGTCACTCTTTCTCTTTTCCCCCATTCTTGTGGTCTCTGTGTCTTTCTCTCTGATGTCTGTTTTTTTTATCTCTGGCTGGCTGGCACTCTGTCTCCCTCTTCTGTCTCTTTTCCTTTCTGTCTCTCTGTCTCTATCTTTCCTGGTCTCTCTGTCTCTGTTCCTTGCTCTGCCTTCTAATGCCAGATTTGTAAAAGAGCAAACAACTTTGCATGCAACCTCCAGTTCCACTCTGTTAATTACTAGATGGTGAATCCATGTTCTAAAAAATTAAGGGACGTGCCCTTACTCTTTGGAATGACAGCACCAAGAAATATGAGTCCTTTCCTGATTGTTAAGTTGTGAGAAAGAAGTCTTTTGAGGAACGAGGAAAAATCTTGGATTAAAAATAATAGATCAGCCGGGTTCAGCCTGTAATCCCGTGCTTTGGGAGGCTGAGGTGAGTGGATTGCCTGAGCCCGCAGGTTCGAGACCCGCCTGGGCAACTTGGCGAGCCCTCATCTCTACAATAAATCAAAAAAATTAGCCGGGTGTGGTAGCGCTCGCCTGTAGTTCCAGCTACTTGGAAGACTGAGTTGGAAGGATCGCCGGAGCCCAGCAGGTTGAGGTTGCAGTGGCCGGGAACGGTCACTGCACTCCAGTCTGGGCGACAGAGTGAGACTCCAACTCAAAAAAAAAAAAATAATAAATAATAATAATAATAGATCAACGAAACAAATGAAGCCATTTACTTCCTTCATAAACCTAGGTTAAAATGTTACCTTTTTTTTTCCTTTAAGTTGGAGTCTCACTCTGTCACCCACAATGACACGCCCACGGTCACTCCAGACTCGACTTGCTGGACTCAGGCGATCCTTCTGCCTCAGCCTTCCAAGTAACTGGAACTACAGGTGCACACTACCCGGCTAATTTTTTGATTTATGGTTGATTTTGATTTATTTGATTTATTTTGATTTTGGTTTATTTTGATTTATTGTATTACCAAGTTGCCCTGCTGTTCTCAAACCCGAGGGCTCAGGCAATCCCCTCATCTTAGCCTTCCAAAGTGCTGGGATTACAGGCTTTACCCACTGTGCCTGGTCAAAACTTTGCAGTTTTGAGGGAAGAAAAGAAAAATAACACTTTGGACTCCAGTGGGTCCTTAATATGAGACACTATATCTTGCCCCTACCTTCTTCTAGGCCTAAGTTTTGTTGATTTGGAAGTGTTGTGGCAAGCTGTTGGGTATCTCCTAATATCCATTTTCTCTTTTCTTCAGTGGTAACATTTAAAATTATCTGTAAATGTCTTTCTTTTGTCTTCACTCTCGAAGAATATATTGGCTGGACATAGAATTCTGAGCTAAGAGTCCACACCATCACCCTTTATTACCTTGCCTTTAAAGACATTATTCCACTATTTTGTTGACTTCATTGTTTTAAAAGAAAAGTTAGCAATTATTTTGAACTTTTTTCCCCCAGAATTATTTTGTCTTTCTCATTTGACTGTTTTCAAATTTTTCTCTTTATCTTTGTGTTTTTGACAGTTTTACTATGAGGTGCCCAGGAGTTCTTTTCTTTAGGGTTTTCTGGGCTTTTGGAATCTGCATTTATATATTTTACCAAATCTGAAAAAAATCCACCATAATTTCTTTTTTCTTTTTTTTTTTTTTTTGAGTTGGAGTCTCACTCTGTCGTCCAGGCTGGAGTTACAGTGGCACACTCACAGCCACCTTGGCGTTGACCTGCTGGGCTCAGGCCATACTTCTGCCTCAGCCTTCCAAGTAGCCAGAACTACAGGTGCATGCTAGCATGTCTGGGTAATTTTTTGATTTATTGCAGAGACGAGGTCTCACCAAGTTGCCCGGGATGTCCTCAGGCAATCCCCTCCCCTCGGTCTCCCCAAGTGCTGGGCTTACAAGCTTGAACCAACATGCCTGGTCCACCATTATTTCTTAATGGTTTTCTCCCCCATTTTCTGTTTTTTCTTCTTGAAGAGCTCCAATTACATGTATATCAGACTGTTTTTACTGTCCAATGAAGTCACTTAAACTCTTCTTATTAAAAACAAAACTTGTGCTCGCTCTGTTTTTCATATTGGTTAACTTCTGTATCATTAACTGTGTTTTCTCTTGCAGATTAATGTCATCTTCCTTGTATGTGTCTAGTAATTTTAGATTGCATTCTGAAGTGATACATTGTATAGACTATGGATTCATCTGTATTCTTGAAAGAGTATTAATTTAATTTAAGAGTATTAATTTTTTCTACCCTTTGCTTTCTCTCTCTCTCACTCTCTCTCTTTCTTTCTTTCAGCAGCAAGTTCATTTGGCTCAGCTCAAACTCCAAAGTCTGTTACCCCTTTTGTGGGTAGCAACTATAATAACTATTCCATTCTTTCCACCTTAACTGAGCTGCTTGGAAGCCTGCTCCATGCAAGTGTAGTTGGGGTACTAGTCAAGGATTAGGGAAGAGTTATATGCAGAATTTAGGTCTTCCCCTCTCTGAAAATCATGTTTATAGAATTTGTCCTCTATCAAGTCCCAGCTGTTGTGTTTACCTTGAATTTTGTCCTCTGCCATGTCTGTCAATAAGACTCTAGGTTTCATCTGAATTCTAGACTCAGCTGGGATATCTGACTGGTTTTACCCTCAGCAAAAGTTGATAACATGGAAAACTTATTCAGTGTCATTCTCTTTTTCCACATATGAAGTTCAGTTTCTGCCTGCTCTTGATCACTCTACAATACCTCAGGTAATTTTTTTAGATATTCTTTGTGTGTTTGTATGTATATACCAATCTCTCTCAAATATATGCACTTACACACACACACACACACACACACAGAGAGAGAGAGAGAGAGAGAGAGAGAGAGAGAGAGAGAGAGAGAGAGAGAAAGGTTATAGTTATTATCTATAGGAGGATTGGTCCAATACAAGACACTTTACCATTACTGCAAGCAGAACTGTAAAACTCAATGTTACTAGGCAGTAAAATGTTATATCTAAGCCAGGGAAGGATAAACCATGGCTACATACTTTAAAAAAAAACAAAACAAAAACGTATTGTTTATGGTTGCTTTCAAGCTACAATAGTAGAGTTGATTATTTGCAACAGAGATGTGCAAAACGAAATGACTCACAAAATCTAAAATATTTACTATCTGGCCCTTTACAAAAAAAAGTCCTTCAATCTCCAATCTGTAGGAATGGATAGACTGTATCAGTTAGGCAATTCTACATAAATATTACCTTTTGTTATACCTAGGATTTTGAAGATAACTAAATGGTGCAAAGTTACCTTTTTTCGGGCAAGAATTTGAGCTAGAAACAGTGCATGTTGTTGAGTAAATGATGATCTACATATGTTAGTAAGTGGAATGAGAATTGGAAGTTAAAATTCTTTTTTTTTCTTTTGACCTGGGTACTTCAGTCAATGTATGGTAGTCTATGGACCTGGTGTTTATTTCTATTTTTTTTTTTTTTTAGTTTAAGGATGCAGGGTAAAATTCAGAATTAGATATACAAATGATCATTGTACAGGTAAAGTTCGGGTTTCACTAGATCCCCACTTCGCCCGGTTTGAGATCAGGTACTCTTATTGATGGTCTGTGCCCCTCCATCCCCTGGCAGTTTCCCACTACTGCCAACCCCCCCCATTTCTTTTTTTGAGTTGGAGTCTTACTCCTTTGCCCAGGCTGGAGTGCAGTGGCATGCTCATGGTCACTCCAGGGTCAATCTGCTAGGCTCCAGCGGTCATTCCACGTCAGCCTTCCAAGTAGCCAGAACTACAGGCGCACTACCATGCCCAGCAAATTTTTGATTTATTGTAGAGACGAGGTCTTGCCAAGTTGCCCGGGCTGGTCTCAAACCCGCGGGTTCAGGCAATCCACTCCCCTTGGTCTCCCAAAGTCCTGGGATTATAGACTGAGCCACGGAAACTGGCATCTTTTTTATAGTATTATGATAACTGTTCAGGGTCTGCTTATGAATGAGAACATGTGGTACTCAGTTTTTTGTTTCTGAGATTGATCACTCAGTAGTACAGACTCTAAATCCATCCAAGTTGCCGCAAAGTTCATAATTCTGTCCTTCTTTATGGCTGCATAATATTTCATCGTGTATATGTACCACATTTAAAAAATCCAGTCCACTTTTTATGGACAACATGGTTGGTCCCATGTTTTTGCTGTTGTGAATAGTGCTACAATAAACATGCATGTGCAGGTATCTTTTTCATAGAGTGATTTGAGTTCCACCAGGTATATTCCCAGAAGGGAGATTGCTGGGTTATATGCAAAGTCAATTTTTAGATATTTTAGGAATTGCCACACTGTTTTCCACAGAGTTGTACTAGTTTACACTCCCACCAACAGTGTAAAAGTATTTTCTTTTCCCCACATCCTCTCTAGCATCTGTTGTTTTTTGAGTTATTGATGATGGACATCCTGACTGGAGTTAGGTGATATCTCAGTGTGGTTTTAATTTGCATTTCTTTGATGATCTGTGAGGCTGAGCATTTTTTCATATATATGCTGGCTGCTCATATATCTTCTTTTGAGAAGTGTCTATTCATATCTTTTGCCAATTTTTTAATAGGGCTATTTATTTATTTTCTTTTTGTTTGAGTTCCTTGTAGGTCCTCGGTGTTAGGCCTTTGTCAGATATACAGTTGGCAAATATTTTTTCCCATTCTGTGGACTGTCTCCCTGCTCTCCTGATGGTTTCTTTTGCTTTGCAAAATCTTTTCAGTTTGATGAGGTCCCACTTGTCAATCTTAACTTTTACTGTATGGGCATTTGGGGTTTTGATCAGGAATTGGTTTCCAGTTCTAATTTCCATACGGGTGTCTCCTATGGAAGACATTTTCTATGGTTCTAAGCATTTTCTATAGTTCTTATAGTTTGACGTTTTACATTTAGGTCTTTGGTCCATTTAGAGTTGATTTTTGTGTATGGGTCTTTTTCATGTGGTCAGTCAGTTTTCCCAGCATCATTTACTAAATAAGTTCTCCTCTCCTCAGTTGTTGTTAGTGGAAGCTTTGTTGAAGATGAGTTAGTTGAGAAATTGAAGTTTTGCTTCTGTAATCTCTATCCTGTTCCACTGGTCTACATGCCTGTTCTTCTACCAATACTAGGCTGTTTTGAATACTATAGCCTTATCATAAAGTTTAAAGTCTGGAAGTGTGATACCTCCCGCTTTGTTTATTTTGCTGAGAATTGTTTTGAATACTCGTGGTATTTATGTTTCCATATTAATCTCTGTATTGTCATTTCTAGGTCTGAGAAGAATTGTGGTGGTAATTTAACGGGTAGGAAGTTAAAATTCTTAAACAAGTTCACAGAGGTAGTGAGGCCCGAACATGTGTCTACCTAGGTCATATTTCTCCAAGGTTTGTGTACTTTTTACCATGCCTGCAGAACTTTCTCATTCTTGGAGAAAAAAGTTCTCCACACTCAGGCTTTTGTGAAGCTTTGTGGCAAGAGCAATTATGATTCTGACTTGAGCCACTAGACACTCCTTGTAATCCTCTTCAGACTCAGAGCCTCTTAAGGTCAGAGGCCAATGACTGGTCCCTCCCCATCACTCCCTCTTGGCCTATATTCTTCTCAGCTCTCTTTAAAGATAGATGCCTTGGATCTCACCATTCAGGACATCAACTTCCATTCCAGCCAGGGCTGCAGTGAAAGAGCCAGGCTATTATTCAGGTATTTTTCACATGCTATTTGTCAAGTCATAACTCTGCTTGTCTTCCACCTTCTAAAACATTTTCTGCTTGTCAGTTCAATTGGGTAAATGACTTCCATTTTTCAAGATTAAAAGTGTTATCCAAATGTCCTTATTCTCAAAAAGCACAGAAGTGTTTTTTAGACCAGTAGGCATGTGGCTGCAATGAACATTTTGTTTATTGGCTTTCTTAATTTTTAAATGCGATTATTATTCACAACTTATTCCTGACACCATTCCTTGGTGAGGGGCAACGGGAAGCAGAAAGAGGAAGAAAAAGAGTAGGTGAGGTGATTGCGATCATGACCTTTACCCGTAATTAGTGCCAGGGGAACCTTAAACAACAGTTGGGTCAAGCCAGTTAGCAGGACACTGAATTTGGGGAGTTTCTGCATTTTTATATGAAAGAAATATTAGCCTTTTCTAACTCCGGGGGGTGGGGGGGGGAGGGATACATGGCTGTCACATTTTTCTCTGTTCTTTTGGATATGTTCCAAATTTAAATCTCTAGCCACAAACTCTTCTGTGAATTTCAGGCTTGTGTTTATAGCTGCCTACCAATTATTTCTACTTATAGGCTCCACATACATCCCAAACTTAAAATGTGAAGAAGAAATAAATAGAGAGCAGAGAGAGAGAAGGATGATGAAGAAGGAGGAGGAGGAGGAGGAGGAGAGGGAGGGAGGGAAGGAGGGAGGGAGGGAGGGGAGAGGGAGGCAGGAAGGAAGGAAGAAACAAAAAGGAAGGAAAATGGGAGAAAGAAAGAAAAGGAGGGAGGAAAACATTCATTCACACCCCTCTCTGTAAAACCTGTTCCATTCCTTTCTCTAGATCCTCTTTTCAGGATTAAAATGCCTACCCCCAGCTGCTGGGAATATTGCCAATATATTAAGCTGTGGGGGATCAACAATGCTGGCGGGTAAATCTTCGCCTTTTCTCACCACATTCTTGCCTTGGCCCACGGAGGAGAGATTTCTTACCAGCCTGCCCAGTCACCTTTTTTCTCTTCCTACTAGCACTCTTGCAAGGGAAAGAGGATGCTAATATGAATGTTCAGAGACAGGGCTATCCACTGGACCACATTTTCCTGGTAGACTTAGCCACTACTTTGAAAGATGAGCTTCTCTCTCTTTTCTCTCCTTTCAGTTGGAGACTTGGGTGTGAGGCCCTCCTATGGTCATTTCCATGACTGCCTAGGGAAGTGAACTTGGGGCCTGCTCTGAAATAACTGCTCCTAAGCCCCACAGCTACTTCCCAAGGTCAACATTTAGAGTATGAGGGCAAGGCTCCACCTTGGCCCTGCTCTTCAAGCTAGCTTTGGACACAGAGTTACTGTTGTGTTGCTTTTGCTGCTCCCCCGCCCTCCCTTTTTTTTTGCTAAGTATTATCCGTCTTCAAAACACTTAAAGGGAAGTGGTGTGGGCTGTATTGGGGCACAGAATACCACCCTCAAATTTCTAACAACTCTAAAGGGGAGAAGATAATTCACATTTACCGTGAGCCTGCTATATGCCAAGTACCTGACATACATTTTATTTAATTCTCATATAATGTATGTCTCAGCTTTGTGTATTATTTTTTCCCTCCATGTAACAATAACAACAACAGCAACAATGAAATAACCTGGCTGCATCTTCTTTGCGTGTGTGTGTGTGTGTGTGTGTGTGTGTGTGTGTGTGTGTGTCAGTCAGAGTCTCACTCTGGAGTACAGTGGCACGCTCAGGGGATTCTTCTGCCTCAGCCTTCCAAGAAGCTGGAACTACAGGCACACGCCACCATGCCTGGCTGATTTTTTAATTTTATTGTAGAAAAGAGGTCTCAGTAAGTTGCCCAGACTGGTCTCGAACCCCTGGACTCAGGCAATCCTCTTGCCTCGGCCTCCCAAAGTGCTAGGATTACAGGCTTGAGCAACGCGTCTTCTTTTGAAGAGCTAATATTATTTTATAGATTTGGGTAAAATGGGGTGGCTACTGTCTTTGCCCACTCTGCTGTAGCCACACTGGCCTCCTTGTGTTCTCCAAACACAAGGGCACATCCTACCTTAGGACCTCTGATCTGCTCTCTCTCTGGTTGATGTCCCAGAAAGCCTCAGGTGGGCTACTCACCTCCTTTCAATCCTTTTCTCAGACTCAGACCTCACCCATTTGATGAGGGAGCTCAATTTAAAATTGCACCTGTCTGCCCCCTTTGCCTGTTGGACCCCTCTTCACCCAGTCTCCTTTTACTATTTACCATAGCATTCACTTGTTTTGTTTATTATTTATTGTCAGTCAGCCCCCTCTGGAGTGTAAACTGTGTAAGAGTTAGGATCTTTATTCAGTATCTAGCACAGTGCCTGTCTGGCCCATTGTAAGTGCGCAGAATGATTTATTGAGTGAATAAATCAATGGGCTTCTTCCTTTCTTTGACCACTTAGAGCCTCTGCCCCCTTCTCTGCTGTCACTTTCTCCTCTCCTCACCTCCATTTAAACCCTGGGCCTCCATTTATCTTGTCGGTGGCCACCTCCTTCAATGCCAGGGCCATCTTCTTTCCCTGATACTGTTAAGCTGCCACCCAGCTGGCTTCAGGAGCGGCAATTACACACGTCTCCTTACCTCCTCACCCAAGGCACCTACACTTTAAAACTTCAATTTCGTCAAGCTATTGACACTCTGGGTTTGCATTTAAGACTTTACAGGACAATTTGGAGGAGAATGGGTTGAATGTCAATAATGCAATCTGGAGGGATCAACTTTAAAGCAAATGTCCAACCTCCATCAGTGATGCTAAACATCCATCAGTCATTCCCAATTCACAGAAAATTTATTTTTGCTGGGTCTTCTTAGGCCTCAGTTTTCTGCTGTCTTTCTGCATCTTCTTTCTAGGATGACCATTCTCTTCTGTCTCCACTTTCCTGGCTTTGTTTTGATCTGGTAAATTCCATTCTCTGGGACAACCAGGGGGTAGCTCCCAAGTTCATTTTCCATTAATGGACAGAGTTATTTCATTTTCCTTCTTAGTAGTCATCACCATCCAAACCATTACGGTGCGTCACTGCCCATAAGCAAAAGGCTCAATCCAACACCGGTCTTGCTTAGATCTCCATCCGATAACCTAAGAAAGTTCCAACATTATTCTCTGATTTTGGATTTTTCTAGAGCCAGATCAAATGCTTAGCCGGTCTTCTCCCTTGCCATGTTTCTAAGTGAAAAGCACTGATGGGAATCTGGCTAGATGAAGACTCTACATGTGATAGGCTGACTTTCTTCTCTTTATATTGCTGGATTCTTAACCCTGGCTGAATGCATGAATCACCCGAAGGATCTGTTAAAACTCCTGCCCAGACATACCCCAGACTAATAGCATTTCAGCGGTGCAATCTAGTCAGTGGTATTGCCTACTCAGCATTTGGATAGAGAGCCACTGGTCTACAGTTTCGGCAACTGTAATGTGGAAGTCTGCATAGCCAGTTCTCTTGAAGGTTATACAACACGAGGGTACACACTCCATACCCCAGAACCCATGCTCTTCCCATTTAAAGCAATGCTTCATCTCATAAGGGACTCAGACATAGAAACAACAATGTCAACAGAATGTTGCAGTAGGGGTGCAGTAGATGCTTTGCAATCACAGAAAGAAAACCATCTAATTTTATGTGGAAGTTCAGAAAAGGGGTTTTTGTGAACTTTTCTTCCTTTAGGGCAGCCATTGATGTTTTGTTTGAACCTGGTTTTACCTGAATAAGCAGATTGAAGAGCAAAGGGAATCAAGGACGTGAGAGGTGATTTAGCACAACCCTACAACCTCCAAGGGACAAATCCTCAACGTGCTTGTAAAGCCTCTCTTATTAACTAGGGAGGGGATTTTCCCTGCTCTTGTCTCTGTCTTGATAGAATGGCTCATTAGCTACTGAACAGTTCTTTTTCCCCTGAGGTCTGCTTTGAGATGACTCCATCAGGATTTCTGAAGCATGGTTAGGCTAGAGTCTGACTCTTGCAAATGGTCACCTGGGAATATGGGCCATTAGTGGGACCTGGGCTTTTTACACTTTCAGAGCATTTGGAGAGGATGTTTCTAAGTTCTATAGGAGATGATATTTTTCTAGCTGGGGTGTGTGTGTGTGTGTGTGTGTGTGTGTGTGTGTGTGTGTGGTGGAGGGGGTGAGGGAGAGTGTCAAGGGAAGTGGACATAGTGGAGCAGAGACACTACTAGGTGTTCTGCAAATCCCATTTTATTTTCCTGTGTTTTGGCACACTGAGGCCTGTATTTCTCCGTTTCCACTGATGTTAAATCGGAATCTTGTGATTGCATTTTGTCCAATGGAAGGCACAGAAATGATATGAGCTACTTCTAGTCCTTACCATTAGAAAACAACCCTCTGAAGTTCAGTATCCTCAGGTAAGAGCAGAGATCATGTGTTTCCTACTTTACAGTGCAGGATACGCCCTGTTAGCGCTTCAGTGCAATAAGCATGGTTTGAGTGTCATGGTTTGATGTGCCATGCTGTGTGCTTGATGCTGGAATTACAGAGGTAAATAAATCTGGTCCTTGAGCTCATGAGGCTTTCAGTCTAGTAGGTGAAACCTATGTATAAACCAGATCCCCATGGGAGGCATTCACAGCGCTCAAAGGAGGCTTTAGAACTGAAGTAGAAGAGTGAAGGGAGGCTTACATGGAAGGCGATGCTTGCCTTGCCTCTTGAGGGATGAGGAGGAGTTTGCTAAGCAGACCAAAAGGGGGAAAAACTGTAAGCAGAGTAACATTTGCAAAAGTCTAGAGACAAAATGGCATGGCCTACTCTGTGGTAGATAATTGTTTTTATTTCTTCTATTTCAGATTCATGCTGTTCATATTTTAGTTTTTTTAAAAATTTTTGAGTCTTGAAACTAAGGAAATGTAATATAACATGTGGATTGGCCTTCAAAGACCTACACTCCCAAACATAAATACAAGATTTAAAAGTGTGTCTTAACCAACAAACAAGAGTCAGTGACCCATGAAACAGAAATCTCCACTGGGGGGAGGGAGGGTAGTCCATTTTTATGTGCTTTGAGGCTAAATTTGCAGGCATGGATGCCTCTAATTTATGCTTTCATGTTAAGCTATTGAATAAAAGAATCGTTTCTAAACCACTCTATCACCAACTTGAAATTCAAGTTCACTTTTTTCATGAGCTCAAGGATCTAAGTTTCAATAGCTTTGATTTGTGAGTCCCTCCTATTGGTGATAATTCTTAAAAAAGGACATTAGGGAGTTTGCAAAAATAGCAGCTCAAGCATGGCAATTTAGAAAATAAAGGTATGGTTTCACTTTGTTTTTGACCTGGAAAGTAATTTTCTCAGACAGAAATAAATGCCATTATTTCCCATGGATTTTGACAGCTCCAAGTTGTTTCTCAATTCACTTTCTATGTCAAGCATCCAAGTTACTCTGCATATCTGGAACCTTGGTGGGACCTGAGAGGCAGAGGCAGAAAGTTCCAGGTATAAATTAAGAAATGCATTAGGCATTAGCATAGGAGAGCCGGGCTGGGGTGGGGGTGGGAAAACAGTGTTAGTCACAAGAAAGTTGGAAAAGTTTTGAGCATTTTCATGACACTTAAGAGTATGAAATGGCTGAAAAGTTTTTAGCAAGTAAAAGTTATGGATAGTATAGATTCATTAGAACAAATAAATTTCATTGTTTTCTGTTTTATTTTTGTGAAGCTTAAAATATCTGAGAGGGTTCTCATAGTCTCATTAGGAGGGCTTTTCCTCTAATACTCTTTTTTCATTGGGAATCTATCTCTCTGTTGGAAATACTCCAAATTCACATTGTTATTTTAAAAATTTTCCTGTGGTTAAAAAGGGCTGATTTCAAATTCTGTTCTGTAGCTGAGAAAATCATTTTCTTACTTCCTGTACCCCCAACAATTTTGATGCGTCTTTGTTCTTCTCTATCTCCAAGGGCTTGGGCATGGTCACGTTTTATTTAAAAGTCCTTATAAAACCTAGGTCTGCTTTCTAAAAAGCCTAGACAAGCTTGTCTGTACTCTTCTTCCCATTCACATAATTCTGTTTTGCTTTTGGCAGTGGGACATCATCTCCTTAAACAGAATCATCATCATTTGCCCGTTGTTCTTGACATCTTCAAGTTGTTTGGCAACCTACTTGAATTTTGTCTCACAAATAATGATATGGGCTTGAACACACCTCCTTTGTGTTTTGACATGCCTCTTCCCTGGGGAACGTTGCTTTGTGACAGTTATCATAAGAGAATTGATTTTAAAAGATAGGTGCTTGACATTGCTGCAGAAACTTCCTGAAGTCTGGTGGAGTCTGGGCATTGGCACTCATCTCTTTATTCTGACTCAGATAACTTGATTATATTTATTGCTGTGGGATTTTTTTTTCCTTCAAAACTCTAAGGTAATGGGCTGAGGTGAGCATCTTTTATGAACCAGAGAATTTACAAACATGTATCAGAAGTTTTTTACAATAATCATCTTGTGATGTGGTATAATTATAGTAATCTCATTTTATGGATAAAGCTCAGGGTTTAAGAAGCCGAGGATCTTGTCCAACACCTTATTTGGAGCCTCTGATTAAAGTATCAGCAATTAAAGGAAGGAAATCAGCTCTACAGTTCTTGTAAAGAGTTCTACAAGTTGATAAATGGTAACTATTATTATTCTCATTTTCATGGTTTAATAATTTTTGGTTTATGTTTTTCTTTATTAGTTACAGTAAAAAGTCTATGCTAAAGCAACAAAGAAGAACAATAATTATATGGCTTAAAGAACAAAGATGTTTACTTTCTTCATGTGACAGTCTGAGGAAAGCATTCTTTTCATTGATTCCTTTGCTCCACAGAGTCTCTTGGGGATCCAGGTTCCTACTATCTTGCACCTCCTCCATCTCCTACAGCATATCCTCAACTGCACAGTCAAATCTAGGTCACTACCAAGTTTCAGGTCCAGCCAGTGGGTAGGAAGAATAGAAGAGGTGAAGTAAACTGTCTTAAGGCGTCAGCTTGGAAATGGTACTTATCATGTGCTTGAAGATACATCTATTACTACCAAATGAGAGAGAACGGTTTTGGGGAAATACATAACAGTCTTGACAAAAGTATTATTATCCTAAATTTGTAAATTCCAGCAATATTTGAGTGCTTTACTTATTTCCTCAGAATAAGTTAACTATAGAATTTATTATCATTATATATTTTGCTTCTGTAAGTTTAGTGAAGGCAGAGACTGTGTACTTCACCTCCAGGACCTAGCAAGAAGTTCTTCATGTAATGAGCATTCAGTAATTATTTGGTGACAATCCTTAAGCCTAAAGAAGAGGAAAATTCAGTCAGCATTGCCTTTTCAAGGGCAAGGAAGGTTACTTCCTTTTCTTTTTCTGTCCTTGGAAGAATCAGGTATAGATGCAAAGTGGTTCATATCAGTTGCCCCTACATGCTGAACTTGAAAGGAGACCCTGGGGCCAGCAGGCCTGGTGATATTCAGCTAATTGAAGAGAAAATGTGATGAAAAGGTCTTCCTTTAAAACTCAAAAAGGGAGAACAAGCTGAAGGTCACAAAATACCCAAATGTGTATTAATTATAAGTGCCTGAGAATTCGGCCCCCAAAGACATCTCAGCTGTCCTGATTTTACAGCCCATTGATCTCCTTAGAAAATCTGTCCTCATTTAACAGCCTAAGATGCCCCTCTGATCCTGCAGGTGAGAGCTCCACAGGTGACCCAAGTCAGAAAAAAGAAACTGGAGCGAACTTAGCCATGATGTCTCCAGAGATCATTAGCTTAACCTGAAACACAGAAGCCTTTTTCAAAAAATTTTTTTACATTACCTTTAAGAGAGATGACATCCCCCAGCCCTGAAATGCAGCCCATGTTTGTTGTAAAATGTCTCCAGATGCTTGGGAGAACAAGCTTGTTTCTGACTGTGCTCTCCCTGCATGTCTGTGTTAAAGCAGAGTCTGAATCATAGTAGGTCCTCAACAAATACTCATTAATTGATTGATTAGTTACTATGAGGATGTGGCAAATATGGAAGGATAAAGAGTTGAGAGGCATATAATTCAATCCTCTGGTTTAACAGATACCCCGATGAAGACTAAAGAGGTCAGGGACCTTAGCAAAGTTTCCCAGTGAATCAGCTTCAGAACTGGGCCAGGACCTAGATTTTCTGGTATGCTAGCCTCAAACACAATTCTTCCTATGTTAGCAACAAATAATGGTGATCTGTCAAGAAGGATTTACCTGGGAAAACAAAAATTCACACCCACTTCTGTGTCATTGTTCACAATATGTTTTCTTCTAGAAACACTCCTTCATAGTGAGTCCAGGGGGCATCTTTATTCCCTTCCTGTGGCATTTACCCTGATCACTGGCCCATCCTTCCTGATTATCTCTTCTCCTTGAATTCCCTGGTCCAGTTATCTCTAAGGTTCCTCCTATTTTTCTCCTGGGTTGATCCTCAGAGTTATACCTCTGTTCCTCTTTCTTTCTCATCATTCTTGATGGTTGGTGTATTTTTGGAACAAGGAAATTAATTGAAATGAATGAATAATGAATAAGAAAATGACCAACTGGATCAAATAATATTCGCACATGATTTAGTGTCTGCTTTATTTAAGTAACTTCAGAATAGGGACCATGGGACCAAGGTCATAGTAATACTCTGTGATTTGTTAAAAACACAACTAAATAAAGGTTATTTCGAATTCTTCAAGCACCTACTCTTGCTAGAGGATGTAGGGTTCTTCTCTCATTTCTCCTTCCTAATTTAACAAAAAAGGAGACCAAGACTAATGTGTGCACAGGGAGGTCTGCTTGAGTCCAAAGCCCTGATAGTTCCTTCTCCCCTCATTGACAAGAACGAACAGAGGAGAATTACAAAACAGAGGTCACCTCTCACCTGTTTTTGACAAGTAGACCAAGTTCCATGATCTGTGGGGAGAAACTGGGGAAAAAGTGTGCATAGAATTCTGGCTATTCCTGCATCTGACTCAGGACACACATTTCTGCCTCTTCGAGCCAGAGTCTTTCACCATCTTTGATGGATTATTCAAGGGTGGTGCAGAATTATGCTGAAAGCGGAAAAATGATCTCTTCGTGTTCAGCCTCCCCACTGCAGGAAAAAGAAACATTCTGATAAGAGATGAAGCAGAGCATTGAGAGGCCAGGGTTCAAAACCAGACATGACACCTTCGAAAAATGAATTAATATCCCTGTGTCTTTGCTTCTCACCTCAAAAATGGAGATTATCATGTCTACCTTTCAGGGTTGTTGGGAAATGAGATTCTGAACACAAAATCCCTGGTAAAGTAGCTAGCTCATACTAAGTAATAAATTGCATCTGTTACTATTGTGACTACTCAGTCTTTCTGCATTTTCCCAAGATTTTTCAATGAATATGAACTAGTCTATTCAATGAATATGTATGGTACTGCAAAAAGTATGTATATATCAGAGTAAAACTGAGTCTTGCTGTGCTAACTGCATGCTCTGACTCCATTAGGAGAAATGCTCTTAAGGAGTTGACTTCCTCCATCCTCCCTTCCTTCCTTTTTTTTTTTTTTCCTATTTCCTTCATTTTTGTCTTCTAGTCATATAAGACTCGTACTCAACTATTTTAAAAAATTGAGTCAGTTTTCACCATCAAACAAACAAATAGTGATATGATATACCCAGACAGGAAGACTTAGAATGTTTGAAGAGAAGAGAAAATTGAACTAAGAACATGAGTTGATATTCATTTCCTCATTAAAACTTTCAGCCGGGCTCGGTGGCTCAGCCTGTAATCCCGCGCCTTTGGGAGGCTGAGGTGAGTGGATTGCCTGAGTCCGTGGGTTCGAGACCCGCCTGGGCAAGCAAGACCTCATCTCTACAATAAATCAAAAAATTAGCCGGGCGTGGTAGCGCGTGCCTGTAGTTCCAGCTACTTGGAA
>CAUYQG010058992.1:0-18717 GCA_963574415.1 Tarsius wallacei | reverse complement strand
TCTCTACAATAAATCAAAAAATTAGCCGGGCGTGGTAGCACGCACCTGTAGTTCCAGCTACTTGGAAGGCTGAGGCGGAAGGATCGCCGGAGCCCAGCAGATCGAGGCTGCGGTGGCCGGGAGTGGCCACTGCATTCTAGTCTGGGTGACAGAGTGAGACTCCAACTCAAAAAAACAAAAAAAAACTAGCATTTATTATTTCACTTGGCATATTTGCCTCTCTTTGACCAATAGTGAATTTTTTTTAATGCATGTTGACCGTCTGTTTTTGACTGTCAGTACTGTTCATGGCGCCCTTCCTCTGACTGTGTATGTCTCATGGTGCTTTTCACACTTTTTGGGCAAACAGTTACAATGTGTTGATTTAAGATTTATCATCCAATTTCTTCTTCCCATCTGTGGCTTCTAATTTTTTTAAAGCAGTGCTGATTATATTACATG
This sequence comes from Tarsius wallacei, assembly GCA_963574415.1. Taxonomy (NCBI): domain Eukaryota; kingdom Metazoa; phylum Chordata; class Mammalia; order Primates; family Tarsiidae; genus Tarsius; species Tarsius wallacei. The sequence continues at coordinate 18,276 of CAUYQG010058992.1, read as the reverse complement.
TAATTTAATTTCCTGCTCTTGTTTTTGTCACTTAAACCTTAAAACCTGTTTTCATATCAAACATTGGGAATCATTCTCATTTTCATATTGATTTATAACAGCCTAAGCTGTATTAGTAGGTCTTTTTTTCTTGTGTGTGTGTCTCCTCCCACCCCCGGTGTCTCACTCTGTTGCCCGCCAGGCTGGAGTGCAGTGGCACGATCATAGTTCACCACAGCCTCAAACTCCTTGGCTCAAGCAGTCCCCCAGGCTCAGCCTCCCAGAGTACTGGGATTATAGGCATGAGCCACCCGCCAGAGTTTTTTTCCAGCAGCTTTATTGAGGTATGATTGACATGTAGTTGACACATCTTAAAGTGTACAACCTGATTAGTTTTGACATATACCTATGAAACCATCACCACAATTTAAAAGTGACCCTAACTATTGACTATCAAAAGTTCCCTTGTGTCCCTTTCTAACCTTTCCCATCCTGTCCCTCAAGCACTCCTGCTCGGCTTTCTCTCACTGTAAGTTAGTTTGCAATTTCTAGGGTTTTATCTAAAAGGTCATAGACTATGTAATCTCTTTGTCTGAATTCTTTTATTCAGCTTAATTATTTTAAGATTTGTTGTGTGAATCAGTAGTTCATTTCTTTTTATAACTGAGTAGTATTCCGCTGTGTGGCTAGACCACATTTACCTAATTACCTTTTGATGGACATTTGGGTTGTTTCCAGTTTTTGACTAGTAGTAAAGGTGATACGGATTTTTATGTGTAGGTCTCTATATGGATGCATGCTTTTGTGGAGACCCACTTGGGCCCCCAGAGTTAATATGAAGATTCTTTTAAATAAAGACATTTGGTTTTAAACAGATGCAGAAAGAAGCCCTATTCAGAGCTTCCCTAATCTCACTAAAGGCAGAGACTTCTGGGAATGAGGCTGCCATAAACCCCTTCTCTAAGGAAGTTTGACTGGCCTAAAAATAGATGGAGAAGACCACTAGTACCAGCATTAACAAACATTACTATAAAACTTAACTCCTTGGCCACATCATGTCTCATGTAGTGAGACCTCATCTCTAAAAAAATAAAAAAATTAACTGGGCATGGTGGCACACCCCTATAGTTCCAGCTGCTTGGATGGCTGAGGTGGAAGGATCATCTGAGCCCAGGAAATTGAGGTCACAGTGAGCAGTGATTGTGCCATGGCACTGCCATATGCACATGAAAAGGTTTTGTTTTTTCCTTCTGTTAATCTGTGTGGTATTAGTTGAATTCACAGGCCCTCAATCACTGAACCTTGGTAACAGGAAAAATTTTCCTCTTGGTACTTTAATTTCTCTTGGGTAAATATATAGGGGTGGATTAACTGGATCATACAAAGCCTAACAATTAAGTTTGCAAACTCATCCTAGCAAAAGTTCTACATGCTTCACTGGTGAATATCGCTGTGGTTACCTTCAAAGTATTCCCCTTGGGAAGCTATGCACCAACGCCAGCGCCTAGTCCTTCCGTCAACGCAATTTTGGAACTCTTTTTCTGGAATGGCTGTCAAAAGCTGTCATATTACCCTTGATGTCCTGAATATCATAAAAAATGTCTTCCTTTCAATATTTCCTTTATCTTTGGGTAAAGAAAAACATCTTTGGAGGCCAGATCAGGTGAGTAGGGATGGTATTCCAATACAGTTATTTGTTTACCGGTTAAAAACTCCCTCAAAGACATTGCTGTGTGAGCCCAGTGCATTGTCGTGATATAAGAGCTCCTTCAGGACCATTTTTGATACACCTTTCTCATGCCAAGATTTTCAGTTGAGATTTTCCTGTTTCTCTGTCGATGTTTATTTGATCTACTATGCTTCTCACAGTTAGCCGATGATTTTGACGCACAGTTCAATGAATTTTTGTAAAGTTTTCACCAGTTCTGCTCATTATTGGCTGTCCTGACCTCTCTTTATCAGTGATGCTTTCTGTCCGCTTAGAAAAATGTTTAATCCATTTGTACATTTGCCATTTTCTTCACGGCATTATCTACATAAATTTGGACTAACATGTCCCTGATTTTGCTTCCATTCGAGCCAAGTTTACCAAGAAATTTAATGTTCGTTGCTCTAATTCAAATTCCGAAATTCTTGCAATGACAGCACTGAAGGCCATTCCAGAAAAAGAATTCCAAAATTGCTTTAACGGGTAGACTAGGTGCAGGCATTGGTGCATAGCTTCCCAAGGGGAGTACTTCAAAGGTGATTGTAGTGGTATTCAGCAATGAGGCATGTAGCACTTTTTCTAGGACGAGTTTGCAAATGGAATTGTCAGACCTTGGATGTTTAAAGTTTTAAAAAATTTTCAAGTGGTTTTTCTTCCTTCCTCCCTCCCTCCCTCCCTCCCTTCCCTCCCATCCTTTCCTTTCTTTTTTTTTTTGTAGGCGTCTCATTCTGCCATCCAGGCTGGAGCGCAGTGGCACGCTCATGGCCACTGCAGCCTTGACCTGCTGGGCTCAGGCGATCCCTCCACCTCAGTCTTCCAAGTAACTGGAACTACAGGCCTGTGCCACCATACCCGGCTAATTTTTCGATTTATTGTAGAGACAAGGTCTCGCCAAATTGCCCAGGCTGGTCTTGAGCCCCTGAACTCAGGCAGTCTTCCCACCTCTGCCTCCCAAATTGCTGGGATTATAGGCATAAGCCACTGTGCTTAGCTTACAAGCTGTTTTTCAAAGTAGTTGTAGCATTTTATGTTCTCACCAGTTAGGCCAGTCCTCAACAACACTTAGTATTTTAATTTAAGCTATTCTAATACATGTGTGGTATATCATTTTGTGTTTGTGTTTATAATAGCCTTCTTGAGACAGTCACATACCAGCCTCTTTCACTTAGAGTATTTCCAAAGTTCATACATGTTGTAGCATGTATCAGCGCTTCATTCTTTTTTAGACCTTTTAATTTTATTATAGCTATTGATTTACAGGGAAATTGTAAAGATAGTGTAGAGACCCAGTCTCATCAGTTATTAATATCATACGTTAGTGAGATACATTTGTTATAGTTAATGAACCAACGTTGTTATTTCACGGCTTTTAATAAGCCAAAGTCCATACTTTACTCAGATTCCCTTAGTTCTTACCCAATATCCCTGATCTGTTCTATCCAGGACACTACACTATATTTAGTTGTCACATCTCCTTAGGCTCCTTTTTGCTGTGACAGTTTTTTTTTTCTTTGAGTTGGGGTCTCACCAAGTTGCCCAGGCTGATCTCGAACCTGCAGGCTCAGGCAGTTCACTTGCCTTGGCCTCCCAAAGTGCTGAGATTACAGGCTGAGCCACCGAGCCTGGCCGACAGTTTTTTAAACTCTCTTTGTTTTTGATGATCTTGACAGTTTTGAGAAGTATTAATGAAATATTTCATAGAATGATCCTCAGTGGGGACTTGTCTGAAGTGTTTCTTATGATTAGCCTGGGTGTATGGAATTTGAGGAGGAAGACCTCAGATAAAATGTTGTCACATTACATCATATCAAAGGGGTACATGACGTCAACATGGCTTATCCCTGATCCTAACCTTGGTCACCTGGATGAAACTGTGTATGTTAGGTTGCTCTACTGTAAAGCCATTCCCCCCGTTCCACCAACACACGCCCCCTTGCCATACTCTTTGGGCAGTAAGTCTCTGTGCACAGCCCACACTTGGAAGGGGGGAGGTGCAGTCCATGTCCTTGAGGGCAGAATATCCACATAAATGACTTGAAATTCTTTTCTATGGGGATTTGTCCAATTCTCCCTATTTATTCAGTCATTTCCCACGGATATTTGTTTTGTACCTTGGGTTATAATTCAGTACTCTATTTTGCTCTTCATATTGTTCCAGTTTTGGCTGTTGGGAGAAAGCTCCCATGTCCCTTTGGTAACCCCATCATTGTGTGTGTATGGTTGGTTGGTTGGTTGGTTGGTTTTTCCTTTTTGAGTACTTCTTTACTTTCTGGCACTACAAGGTATTCCAGGGTCATTGTGTAGAATTCCTCCTGTAGTCCATGGATTTGCCATTTCTCTGAGGAGCTCTGGTTCCTCTTATTGAAGAATGCTATTAGAAACCAAGTTCTGAGAACAAGATGTGACCAGCATTAGGTGTGACCTGCTGGGCTCAGGCGATCCTTCTGCGTCAGCCTTCCAAGTAGCTGGGACTACAGACATGCGCCACCATGCCTAGCTAATTTTTAAATTTATTGTTTATCAGCTGATAAAACAATACATATGTGTGTGTATGTTAACCTGTGCATAGCCACACATCTATATCTGTAGTTAACAATCTGCACATTAAACTAAATGTGATTTCATACTGATACTTTATTCCTTTTTATTGCTAAATAATATCCCATTGTGTGAATGTGCCACATTTTGTTTATCCATTCATCAGTTGGTAGATGTTTGGGTTATTTTTACTCTTTGACTATTGTGAATAGTGTTGCTATGAACATTTATGTGCAAGTTTTTGTGTAGACATGTTTTCAGTTCCCTTGATGTACACCTAAGAGAGCATTTTCTAGAGAAATAACTGAATTATTTTGTAAGTCTATGTTTAATTGTTTGAAGAACTGCCAAACTGGTTTTCAAAGTGGCTACATTATATCACTTTATAATCCCATTTGTAATGAATTAGGGGGGTCCACTTTCTGCCCATCCTTGTCAACATTTGTTATTGTCTTTTCCTTTTTTTTTTTTTAAGTTAGAGTCTCACTCTGGCGCTCAGGCTGGAGTGCAGTGGCGCACGCCAGCCTGGGTGGCAGAGTGAGACTCCAACTTAAAAAAAAAAAAATTAAAAACCAGTCTTGTTACATACACAAAATTCTTGTAAAATGTGAAATCTGTTCAAATATCAAATATCTTCATTGCCTCACATTTAAAAAATAAAAATTTTTTTTTGAGTTCAAGTTTCACTCTGTTGCCCAGACTTGAGTGCAGTGGCACACTCCTGGCCACCACAGCCTCGACCTGCTGGGCTCCGGCAATCCTTCCTCCTCAGCCTTCCAAGTAGCTGGAACTACAGGCATGCGCTACCACACCTGGCTAATTTTTTTGATTTATTGTAGAGGTGAAGTCTTGCCAAGTTGCCCAGGTAAGTCCTGAATCCGTGGGCTCAGGCAATCCACTCGCCTTGGCCTCCCAAAGTGCTGGGATTACAGTAAAAAATAATTTGTATCAGGGTCCAGTTAAGCTTCATATTTTGCAGTTAGTCAGTTTATCTTAAGCCTCTTAATTTTTAGGTTTCCATTCCTTTTTTTTCTTTGCCGTTTGTTGAAAAAACTGGTTTTTATCCTGTCATGTTTAGATGAGCTGCCTTCATCCTTTAGTATGTGTTCCTCAGTCCACTGCATTTCTGTGAATTGGTCGTTGAATCTAGAACAGTGATCTCAACCTTGGCTGCATGCTAGAATCACTTGGGAAATTAAAACAAAACAATTCTGGCCAGGCGCAGTGGCTCACACTTATAATCCCAGTATTTTGGGAGGCTGAGTTGAGAGAATTGCCTGAGCCCACAGGTTCGAGACTAGCCTGGGCAACTTGGCGAGACCTCGTCTCTACAATAAATAAAAAAGTTAGCTGGGCTTGGTGGCAAGTGTCTGTAGTTCCAGCTACTTGGAAGGCTGAGGTGGAAGGATTGCCTGAGCCCAGCAGGTCAAGGTTGCAGTGGCCGTGGCCATGCCACTGCACTCCCGCTTGGGCGACAGAGTAAGACTCCGACTCAAAAAAAGCCCCTCCAAACCCCCCCACGATTCTAACGTCCAGGCTGTATCACATAGTAATTAGAATTTCTAGAGTTAGAACCCAGACATCACTGTTTCAAGCTCCCAGGTGATTCTGCTGTGCTTCCAAGGTCCTTCCTCCTGAACTCTGCTCTTTCTTTCTCTCTGTCTCTCTCTCTCTCTTTTATATAAAGTTATTTTATTATAGAAATGTGAGTTACAAGTCAGCATTAGGCACTACATGCAGGTGAAGTTTAGGCCTCCAGCTGGTTCTCACTTCCCCTGGTTTAGGATCAGGTACCAAAACTGCTTCACAGATGGTAGTACAGACTTCCGTCAGAAAACACATACTTTGTTTTCTCTTTTTTGTAATGTTAGCAGTTGTTGATTTTTGAAATATCCATTGTTTCATGAAGGGAGGCAAAAGGTCATTTTCCAATTCTTCTATTCTTTCACTTATAATTAAACTAAAGAGATAGCTTAATTAAAGTTCTCCAAAGAGAAACTTTCCCAGATACACTATTTGGTTACTGTGAGATTTAATTCCTACTAGAAAGATGAGTGTTTGAGTCTATAGATGCTCCCTGGCTTAGCAGGGTTATGTTCTGGTAAGCCCGTCATAAGTTGAAATGCATTTAATACACCTGACCTACCAGACAGACATCATTGCCTAGTCTAGCTAGACTACCTTGACGTGCTCAGGAACACTTTCATTAGCCTACAGGTGGGCAAAATCATCTAACACAAAGCCTGTATTGTAATCAAGTCTCATATTGTATATTGAATACTGCAATGAAAGTGAAAAACAGATTAGTTATATGGTAGTCATCTTCTTTTTTTTTTTTTCCTAAGAGACACAGTGTTTCTCTGTTACCCAGACTGGAGTACAGTGGCAGGATCATGACTCTTGACTTCAAGTAATCCTTCTAAAATCTAGGACTACAGGCGTACGCCACCGTGCCTAGCTAATTTTTAAAAAAATTTGTAGAGATAAGATCCCACTACATTGTGCAGACTGGTCTCAAACTCCTGGGCTCAAATGATCCTCCTGCCTCAGCCTCCCAAAGTGCTGGGATTACAGGTGTGAGCCACCATGTACAGCTTGTACTTTATGTCTTTTTTCATTACTGAATAATACTCTACTGCATGAATATGCCACATTTTGTTTATCCCTGCATTAGCTGGTGGATATTTGGGTTATTTTACCTTTTTGGCTATTGTAAATGAATGTCCCTGTGAACATGCATGTATACGTTTTAATAATATATGTTTTTTCATTTCTCTTTTTTTTTTTTTCCGAGTTGGAGTCTCACTCTGTCACCCAGACTGGAGTGCAGTGGCCGGGCTGCAGTCTTGACCTGCTGGGCTCTGGCGATCCTTCCGCCTCAGCCTTCCAAGTAGCTGGAACTACAGGTGTACACTACCACGCCTGGCTAATTTTTGATTTATTGTAGAGATGAGGTCTTGCCAAGTTGCCCAGGCGGGTCTCAAACCCACGGGCTCAGGCAGTCCACTCATCTCAGCCTCCCAAAACGTTCGGGTTACAGACTGAGCTACCGAGCCCGGCTGTTTTTTCATTTCTATTGGGTGTATACCTAAGAGTGGAATTGGCTGAGTCATAAAATAACTATGTTTAATATTTTGTGGAATTGTCAGACTCTTTTCCAAAGTGGCTGCACCATTTTATATTTTTACAAGAGAGTTCTAATTTTTCCATATCCTTTGCAAACACTTATCTGACTTTTTGGTTACGGCCATCCTACGAGGTATAAAGTGATATCTTACTGTGTTTTTGGTTTTCGTTTCCCTGATGATTAATGATGTCAGGCGTCTTTTCATGTACTTATTGGTCATTTGTATATCTTCTTTGGAAAAATATCTATTTGGAATCTTTGCCCATTCTTTTAAAAATTTTTATTATAGAAATGTGGGGTGCAAGTCAGGGGTAGCTACATAAGTAGGCTTCATGCAGGTGATGTTTGGGCCGCCAACTGGTCCTTACTTCCCCTGGTTTGGGACCAGGTGCCCTTTGTCTTGTGTGTTCCCCTGCCCCCTCCCCCTGGCAGTGTCCAATGACTGCCGATCCCTCCTTTTTGCCAATATGACTAATGTTTAGGCCCCACTTATGAATGAGAACATGCGGTATTCAGTTCTTTGTTTCTGTGATAGATCACTAAGAAGGATGGTCTCTAACTCTATACAATTTGCTCTGAAGCCCATGATTTTGTCCTTTTTTACTTTTTACTTTAAAGATGTGTGTTACAATTCAGGGTTAGGTATACAAACATTGATCATGCAGGTACCCCTGTTGATTTTGTTGTTCTTTATGGCTGTGTAATTCTCCATTGTGTATATGTACCACATTTTCTTTATCTGGTCCACTTTGCCCGTTTTTCTTTTTCTTTTTTTTTTTTGGTGAGTCACTCACTCTGTCGCCTAGGCTGGAGTGCAGTGGCATGCTCACAGCCACTGTAGCCTCGACCTGCTGAGCTCAGGCGATCCTTCTGCCTCAGCCTTCCAAGTAGCTGGAACTACAGGCAAGCACTACTATGCCTGGCAAAAATTTTTTTTTTTAGTTGGGGTCTCACTCTGTTGCCCAGGCTGGAGCACTCAAGGCCACCACAGCCTCGACCTGCTGGGGGTCTTGTGATCCTTCTGCCTCAGCCTTCCAAGTAGCTGGAACTACAGGTAAGCGCTTCCATGACTGGCTAATTTTTGATTTATTGTGGAGACAAGATCTCACCATGTTTCCCAGGCTGGTCTCAAACCTGTGGGCTCAGGCAGTTCTCTCGCCTCAGCCTCCCAAATTGCTGCGATTAGAAGCTTGAACCACTGCTCCCGGCTGCCCCTTTTAAATTGTGGTTATTCATCTTCATTACTGAGTTGTGAGAGTTCTTCATGTATTCTAGATACAAGTCTTTTATCAGACACGGGATTTACATGTTAACCTTCATGTAAACCTGTAAACCCTTCAACTCACATGTCCTAATTTTTCCTCTACACTGTCATCAATATTCAGTGAATGTATGTGAATAATTATTATTAAAGACTTGTTTGTCAAAATAATCAGTATATTTATAATGCTTCTACACAGGACTTTGCCTAAGTATTGAGTTTGCTATGAGGTTGTAGAGTTTGATTCTTATACTTGTCTGAGATATCATGAATGGTCAGGGCCGTTTTTGTTTCACCATAGAGGATACAACAATTGTATTAAAAGTAGTGGGAGGATAATTATTGAGGTGACGGTGCGCTGATTGTCATATAAGTGAATTTGTATTTATTTTGGTCATGATTGAAATTCTTTTTGAGTTGGAGTCTCACTCCGTCACCCAGGCTGGACTGCAGTGGCATGCTCATGGCCACTGCAGCCTCGACCTGCTGGGCTCAGGCAATCCTTCTGCCTCAGCTTTCCAAGTAGCCGGAACTACAAGAGTATGCTACCATGCCCAGCTAATTTTTTGATTTATTGTAGTGATGAGGTATTGCCAAGTTGCCCAGGATGTTCTTGAATCCTTGGGCTCAGGCAATCCTCTCACCTCGGCCTCCCAGAGTGCATGATTGAAATTCTAACAGATATAGTGCTTGTGCTTTTCTGTTTGTTTTTTAGCAATTTTACTATTTCTGTCTAACAATTAGAGAACATTTCTCTTATGGTATAGTTGAAGTCCTAGGCAACTTGGAAAAAAATAAGTCTGTAAGATTCAATTTCATTATACCCAGAAAGTCTGTCCTGTTCTCTGAAGGCTGAGGAAGTAACTATTTTGCCAACCCATTTTTGGTGCGTTCATAGATAATGACCTGTGTGGTGCTTGTTACACGGTGAAGGTTTAATGAATAAAGTTAACGATACACCTTTGCTCAGTGGTCACCGTTTATCTAAGTTTGTAACTTAAAAAAAAATTTATTATAGAGATGTGGGGTACAAGTGAGGGTTAACTATATAAGTTGGATGCTTGCAGGTGAAGTTTGGGCTTCTAACTGGCGGCCCTCACTCCCCCTGGTATAGGACCAGTTACCCTTGTTGTAACCTTGATTTTGGAAGTAGATTTTTAAAGATCAGCTATCACTTTATTGAGTATGGAAGCTTTAAAAAAATCTGTACATATATAAGCTTATATGCATATAACATATATAATGGATCCTTGTGTACCATCAGCCAGCTTCAACATTTATCAACTTTCTGTCCTTCTTGTTGTGAAGCGCTTGTGAAGGGTCACTTTCTGTACAGGCTGGTGACTTTCTGAGAAGGGCACAGAGTGGGTTCAGATCTCAATTTTTTCATGTTTTTGCGACCTAACTGGGCACCTAGCCTTTCCTCTTTGAACCTTAGATTTTGTATCTTGAAAACCGAGTTGATACCTACTTTGGAAGGTTGTCCGGGTGACTAAATGGGATAATGTGTGGCTGATGACTGTGTGGATATAGAGACTGCAGGGCGAGGTAGGATTCCCTGTTGCTGTGTGGGATTCCCAAAATCTATAAGTCTGTGCTGGAGCCTGTTCCAGATACAGCAGTGAAGTAGTCTGCTTCAGACATGGACACGTGATTGTCCAGCTGAAGCATAGTCAAGACCAGCTCCTGGGTTAGGTTCAGGGTGATTATGGAGAGAATGGGTGAGGGGTGTATCAATTTCCTGTGGCTTCTGTAACTAAGTTCACAAACTGGGAGGCTTAAAACAACAAAAAGTTACTCAGTGTTCTGGAGGCTAGAAATCTGAAATCAAGGTGCTGGCCAGCCTCCTTCCTAGCTTTTGGTGGTTGTACCCAATCTACAGTGTTCCTTGGCTTAGATTTTAAAGGACACTATTTAGGCCAGGCACAGTGCCTCAAGCCTGTAATCAAGCACTTTGGGAGGCTGAGGCAGGTGATTTGCTTGCGCCCAGAAGTTCGAGATCAGCCTGAGCAAGATAGTGTAACCTCATTTCTCAAAAAGGAAAAAGAAGAAATTAGCCCAGCTACTTGGGATGCTGAGGTGGAAGGATCGTCTGAGCCCAGGAGGTTGAGGCAGCTGTGAGCTGTGATCATCATGATCATGCCACTGCGTTTCAGCCTGGGCAACAGAGTGAGATCCTGACTTAATAATAATAATAATACTAATAATAATAATAATAATAATTACAAGACACTATTTAACCTAGTACAAGAGATTAACCAAGACTGGGGTGGTGAGGGATTGCATCCTAGAGGAAGTATTAAGATTTTAAAGCGTGTTCTAGATTAAAGGTGGTTAGTAGGGAATCAGTTGGGAGTGAACGTGAGAGAAGGTTGGGGAGTACTGAGTGACCATTTTCTTGAACCTTATTAAATTGCATCGGTTTTCCTCTCTACCCCCAGGAGCCATGAGGAGTCTCAAAGGTTTAAACATCTTAGGAAATACATATCTTTTATAGGAAACATACTGATGGAGGGAAGGATTCCCCCTAGTCTGTTCTTCTCTGGCACTCTGACCTTGTTCTAACAGTGTGTTCAACGCGCTCTACAGTGGGTTGGTGTGGTGAGCATCTTTCCTTCCTATGCCTGGCCCCCAAATGATCCATACATTTGGCTGTGCTCGTTCAGTTGTGTTTCTCCAGTACTCTCCAGAGAGAGCCTTAAGAATAGAAGAGAGATGTCTATTTTCCTGGCATCTTTTTTGGGAAAGAGTTTAAAGGCCAGTGCAATCCAGGTTTGATACTTGTTTTCATTTTTTTTCCTGATTGTAACATACTCATTGTAGAAAATATGGAAAGTGACAAGGAAAGAAGGAAAATTTTCTCCTGGTGGTAATATTGTTAATAGCTCATAGTTCAATTCAATACGATAGGCATTGTTTAGCATGTTGTATGTGTAATTTTATATCTTGTTTTACACATTTTTTCTTTTTATTTTTTTAATCCACCCATCTGCACACTGACATTTTTTCGTTTTTAAAAATTGAGCTATAATTCACATACCATGAAATTCACCCTTCTGAGGCATAAAATTCAGTGGTATATTTTAGTACATTTGCAAGGTTTGGAACCATCATCCAATTCTAGAACATTTTCATTATTCTAAAAAGTAACCCTGTAGCATTAGCAGTCTTTCTTATCCCTCTTTTCTTCCAGCCTCCTCCCAGCCCCTAAGCTACTTTCTGTTTCCATGGATTTGCCTATTCTGTACGTTAATATAAATGGAATAATGCAATATATGGCCTTGTGTCTGACTTCTTCCACTTAGCAGACTGTTTTCAAGGTGTAGCCATGATAGGCTGCATACATACATATATGCATGCTTACATACATACATACATGTAGTATGTACTTAATTCTTTTTTATGACTGGATAATTCGTTGCATGAATATGCCACATACTGTTTATCCATTCATTAGTGAATGGGCATTTGGATTATTTCCACTGAATGATGCTGTCATGCACGTTTGTTTTTGTGTAAACATAGATTCTCAGTTCTTTTGGATACATACCTAGGAATGAAACTGGGTCGTATGGTGACTTTTTGAAGAACAGACTGCTTTCCAAAGTGGCCGCACCATTTTATATTCCCACCAGCAGTGTCGGAGGGTTCCAATTTCCCTGTATCCTTTGCCAGACACTTGTTATTGTCTGTCTTTTCAATTATAGCCATCTCAGTGGGTGTGAAGCGATAGGTCACTGTGCTTTTCATTTACATTACCCTAATGACTATTGATGTTGAGCAACATTTCATATGCTTATTGGCCATTTGTGTCTTCTTAGGGGAAATGTTTATTCAAATCCTTTGCCCATTAAAAAAATTGATTATTTGTCTTTTCACTGTTGAGGTGTAAGAGTTTTTTGTATATTTTAGATGTAAGTCCCTTACCGGATATATGATATGCAAAAATTTTCTCCCAGTCTCTGGGTTATCTTTTCACTTTCTTGGTAGTGTTCTCTGAAGCACAAAGGTTTTTAATTTTGTCTTAAACATTTTAATGTAATTGGACTTCTTAAGTGTTTATAATGACTGCTCATTATTCTGTTTTATGTGTCATTGGTGATTTACTTAACCATTCCTCATTGTTTAGCAATTAGCATAGTCATAAACCTATCTGTGCATAAATTTTCACCCTATTCCTGATGATTTCCTTAGTGTGATTAAAAGAAATAAAATCAAGCCAAAAATTAGGAATGTTTCAAAGGCTTTTTTAATTGTCAAATTTCTCTTGAGGAATGTTATTTCAAGTAACACTCCTACCAGCAAAGTACACGACTTCTTCCAGTGCTCCCTTGTTTAGTACTGTGTATTAATACTAACATGTATGAGCTGTGAGTCATTTGGGCCTGTTGGTGGTGTTCCTTGACCTTTTGCTACTGTGTTTGGATCTACTGTGTTTTTCCAAAACTGTTTGTGTATTTCAAAGTTAGTTTTAACAAAGTATGCATTTTCATGGTCTGGCTTTTTTTTGGAGTGTAATGACATGCCCACGGCCACCACAGCCTTGATCTACTGGGCTCAGGTGATCCTTCCGCCTAAGTCTTCCAAGAAGCTGGAACTACAGACACGCGCCACCACGCCTGACTAATTTTTATTTATTTATTTATTTAATTGATTAATTAATTAATTTTTTTTTGAGTTGAAGTCTCACTCCATCGCTCAGACTAGAGTGCAGTGGCCGCTCCCGGTCACCGCAGCCTCGACCTGCTGGACTCCGGCGATCCTTCCACCTCAGTCTTCCAAGTAACTGGAACTACAGGCGCGCGCTACCACACCCGGCTAATTTTTTTTTTTTTTTTTTAATTGTAGAGATGAGGTCTCGCCTAGTTGCCCAGGCGGGTATCGAACCTGCAGGCTCAGGCAGTCTACTCACCTCAGCCTCCCAAAGTGCTGGGATTACAGGCTGAGCCACCGAGCCCAGCTCTGACTAATTTTTGATGCAGAGATGAGGTCTCGTCAAGTTGCCCAGGCTGGACTCGAACCCATGGGCTCAGGCAGTCCTCTCACGTCGGCCTCCCAAAGTGCTGGGATTATAGGTGTGAGCCACTGTACTCAACCTGTCTGGTATTCTTTTTTTTTTTTTTTTAGTTGGAGTCTCACTCTGTTGCCCAGACTGGAGTACAGTGGCCACTGCAGCCTCAACCTGCTGAGTTCTGGCGATCCTTCCACCTCAGCCTTCTGAGTAGCTGGAATTACAGGCACGCACTACCATGCCCGGCTGATTTTTTTGATTTATTGTAGAGATGAGGTCTTGCCAAGTTGCCCAGGCAGGTCTCGAACCTGCGGGCTCAGGCAATCCACTCACCTCAGCCTCCCAAGGCGCGGAATTACAGGCTGAGCCACCGAACCCGGCTGTCTGGTATTCTTAACTATATCTGTTAGATGGGGCATTGAGACTCTCCTGTTAAGTTCAGTTCTATAGCAGATGATATGAATGAGAGGTTCATAGGTTTTTCTTTTTCTTTCATTTAACTGTTCCAGGTATTATAAGGTTACATAGAGCCAGAATAAATAACTAATGCACATCTGAAGACTAATTGTTGTGGGAAATATTTTTATTTTTATTTTTTTGAGTTGGAGTCTCACCTTGCTGCCCAGGTTGGAGTGTAGTGGCACAATTACAGCTCACCACAGCTTTGACCTCCTAGGCTCAGGCGATCCTTCTGCCTCAGCCTCCTGAGTAGCTGAGACTGCAGGTGAACGCCATCACACCTGGCAAATTTATTTTATTTTTATTTTGGTAGAGACGAGATCTTGTCATGTTTCCCAGGCTGATCTTGAACTCTCGGTCTCAAGCAATCTTCCCACCTCGGCCTCACAATTTCAGGAGTTCGAGACCAGCTTGGGCAACAGTGAGACCTTGTCTTTACAAAAAAGCAAAGAATATAGCCAGGCGATGTGGTACATGCCTGTAGTTCCAGCTACTTGAGAGCATTGGATTGAGGTGGAAGGATTACCTGGACAGGAAGGATCACCTGAGCCCAGGAGGTCAAGTCTGTGGTGAGCCATGATCATTCCAGCCTGGGCAACAGGGTGAGGTCCCGACTCAAAGAAAAAATGTATTTACCAACATGGATTGTTCACCAAGATTAGCAAGGGGGAAAGCGAGGTGAAGGATGTCATACTTAAGCAAGTTACTTAAAATCAACCTCAGTTTATTAATCTGTAAAATGGAGATAATAGCTACATTCTGAGACTCAAATAAGATAGTATATGTAAAATATTTAGAATAGTGCTTAATACACTATTTGAGTGAAAATTAAAAACTCAAAAAAGTAAGTATTGCTTTTCTGTGGACATATGTGCTTATATACGTATAAGACCATACATATACATACATTTTAAATAAAATTGAGGTAAAACTCACATGATACAAAATTAACCATTTAAATTTTTTCTATTCTATTTTAAAGATACAGGGTACAGTTCAGGGTTAAGTATACAAATGTTCATCATGCAGGTACCCTTGTTTGATGAGGTATGCCCCTCCCTCCCCTGGCAGTTTCCCTCAACTGCCAATCCCAACCCCCATCCCCAGGCAATTTCCCACTACTGCCAATTCCTTTCTTATAGTATTATGATAATTGTTCAAGGTCCGCTTATGAGTGAGAACATATGGTATTCCATTCTTTCTCTGATAGATCAGTGTGTATGACAGACTCTAAATCCATCCAAGTTGTTGCGAAGTTCTTGTTTGTCCTTTTTTATGGCTACTTGATATTCCATTATGTGTACATGCCACATTTTTAAGATCCATTCCAGCTTCGACGGGCAGTTTGGTTGGTTCCATGTTTTTGCTGTTGTGAATAGAGCTGTAACAAACATGCGTGTGCAGGTATCTTTTTGGTAAAATGACTTGAGTTCCTCTGGGTATATTCCCACTAGGGGAATTGCTGGGTCATATGGAAGTTCAGTTTCTAGTTCTTTCAGAAATCGCCACACTGTCTTACAAAGAGGTTGCACTAGTTTGCGTTTCCACCAGCAGTGTAAAAGCGTTCCTTTTTCTCTGCATCCTTGCCAGCATCTGTTGCTGTTTGTTTTATTAAAGATGGCCATTCTTATCGGGGTTAAGTGGTATCTCAATGTGGTTTTGATTTGCGTTTCTCTGATGATGAGTAAGGCGGAGCACTTTTTCCTGTGTCTGTTGGCTGCCCATATATCTTCTTTTGAGAAGTGTCCATTCATATCTTTTGCCCAATTTTTTTTTTTTGAGTTGGCGTCTCACCCTGTCGCCCAGAGTGGAGTGCAGTGGCTGCTCCCAGCCACCGCAGTCTCGACCTGCTGGGCTCCGGCGATCCTTCCGCCTCAGCCTTCCAAGTAGCTGGAACTACAGGCGCACGCTACCATGCCCGGCTAATTTTTGATTTATTGTAGAGATGAGGTCTCGCCAAGTTGCCCAGGCAGGTCGCGAATTTTGCCCGCTTTTTAATGGGGCTGTTTGTTTTTTTCCTTTTGGCACGTTTGAGTTCCTTATAGATCCTGGATATTAGGCCTTTGTCAGATACACAGTTGGCAAATATTTTTTCCCATTCTGTAGGCTGTCTTCCCACTCTTTTGATGGTTTCCTTTGCTTTACAGAAACTTATTGGTTTGATGAGGTCCTGCTTGTCTATCTCATCTCTTATGGCATGGGTGCATTTGAGTTCTATACATTTCAGTGGATTTTAGCATATTGATGTGGTTGTACTACCATCACCACTAATCACAGACTATTTTCATCACCCTAGGCAGACTCACCTGTCAGTAGTTACTCTCCTCTCCCCCCAGCTCCCAGCCACCCCATATCTGTTTCTGTGGCTTCACCTATCCTGATAAATGGAATCATAACAATGTGTGCCCTTTTGTACCTGACTTCCTTCAGCTAGCATGTTTTTGAAATTCATCCACACCATAGCAAATGTCAGTACATGATTCCTTTTTATGGCTGAGTAATATTCCATTGCACAGTATCCTTGGCTTCTGCATTCATGGGTTTGACCAACTGAGGATAAAAATATTTTGGGGGAAAAATGGATGGTTGCGCCAGTTTCTTGTTGTTATTCCCTAAACAATACAGTGTAAAAACAATTTACATGGCGTGTACATTGTATTAGGCATCATAAGTCATCCAGAGATGACTTATGACTTAAATTATATGGAAAGATGTGTATGTGTGATATGCAAGTTTATGTAAGGGATTTGAGCATCCATGAATTTTGGTATTCAAGGGAGTTCCTGGAATGGATCCCAAGGGAAGACTATATGTGTATATATACCACATTTTGTTTAATCACTGGACATTTGGGCTGCTTTCACTTTTGGGCTGTAGTAAATACTGCTGCTGTAAACATGGACTCTTTGAGTTCATACCCAGGAGTGGAATTGTTGGATCACATAGGGATTCTGCTTTTAATTTTTTTGAGTAACTGCCCTACTCTTCTCCATAGCTGTTGCACCATTTTACCCAGCAGTATATGAGGGTTTTCATTTTTCCTCATCCTTGCTGACACTTATCTTCCTTTTCTTTTTTTAAATTGTAGCCATTCTAATGAATGTGAAGTGATACCTCCTTGTGGTTTTTGATTTATGCTAATGACTAGTAATGTGGAGCGTTTTTTCATGTGACACACAGACTTCTACTTTTTTTTTGAGCCAGTGTCTCACTCTGTTTGTTCAGGCTGGAGTGCAGTTGCAAGTTCAGGGCTCAGGTGATCCTTCCGTTTCAGCCTTCCAAGTAGTTGGAACTACAGGCATGTACCACCGTGCCTGGCTAATTTTTTGATTTATTGTAGAGATGAGGTCTCGCCAAGTTGCCCAGGCTGGTCCTCGAACCCCTGGGCTCAGGCAATCTTCTTGCCTCGGCTTCTCAAAGTGCTGGGGTTACAGGTGTGAGCCACTGTGCCTGGCCTCATGTGACACGCGTACTTGTAAAGGCACCTGGAGAGAACCAGCAAACTGACAGTGGTTTCTTCTAGAGTTGGGGGAAGTCCCTGTTTTAGAAGCAGGTGTTTCAAAAAGCACCCTAGCGTTACACTATTTTGAATGTTTTTACAAGTGTTTCTGTGAGTAAACCACAGCACAAGTTAATGCCTTCATCTGGTTGAGGTGTATAGAGAGTGTTAGTACTTGGAACACAAGCTAGGGAAGCATGGGAGTTGCTAAAGCTCTTTACCTGCCAAAGGATAGTTTTGATTTTCTAGTGCAGGTGATGGCCAAGTAATGACTGGGCTGGTTTCAGTCCGTGTGTATGTATGTATATGTGTGTGTGTATATATATATTTTGAGTTGGAGTCTCATTCTGTCGCCCAGACTGAAGTACAGTGGCTGCTCCCGGCCACTGCAACCTCGACCTGCTGGGCTCTGGCGATCCTTCCGCCTCAGCCTTCTGAGTAGCTGGAATTACAGGCACACGCTACCACGCCCGGCTGATTTTTTAAATTTATTGTAGAGATGAGGTCTTGCCAAGTTACCCAGGCGGGTCTCGAACCCCATGGACTCAGGCAGTTCACTCACCTCAGCCTTCCAAAGCGCGGGATTACAGGCTGAGCCACCGAGCCCGGCTGTCCCCATTTTATAAATATAGAAGTTGAGGCTGGGTGGACTGGCTATAGGTCACAGATACAGCATGAGCTACAGTTACCTTCT